>JAWNPP010000022.1:0-121235 GCA_035047445.1 Drosophila siamana | reverse complement strand
TTACTTCACAGATTAGTTTTTTTAATAGTCTAATAAGATCGAATAAATAGATTTTACGCATAATTTTGCTGAGAGGATTGTGGATATTAATCATGTTTCCTTTTGCAGTACCTGGCCTGCCTGTCGACGTCGTCATCGAATGACAAACTCTCCTTCGATGTGGGTCTGCAGGAGCACAGCCAGGGCGAGGCGTGTTGGTGGACCGTGCATCCAGCTAGCAAGCAACGTTCGGAAGGTGAGAAGGTGCGTGTGGGTGACGATCTGATCCTGGTGTCCGTGGCCACCGAGCGATACCTGCACACGACCAAGGAGAACGAGCAGTCGATTGTCAATGCCAGCTTCCACGTGACCCACTGGTCCGTGCAACCATACGGCACTGGCATCTCGCGCATGAAGTATGTGGGCTATGTGTTCGGCGGCGACGTCTTGCGCTTCTTCCACGGCGGCGACGAGTGCCTGACCATACCCAGCACCTGGGGCCGTGAATCGGGTCAAAAGTAAGCAGTATCTGTGATTATTATCAGCAGCATCAACAGCAACTAATTGGGCTTTGTTGACAGCATTGTCATATACGAGGGAGGCGTGGTCATGGCACAGGCACGTTCGCTGTGGCGCCTCGAACTGGCGCGCACGAAGTGGACGGGCGGCTTCATCAACTGGTATCATCCCATGCGCATACGTCACATAACAACGGGACGCTATCTGGGCGTCAACGAGAGCAACGAGCTGATCCTTGTCAAGAAGGAGGAGGCATCGATTGCAACGACGACTTTCTGCCTCAGGCAAGAAAAAGACGACGAAAAGAAAGTGCTGGAGGACAAGGACTTGGAGGTCATCGGCTCGCCCATCATCAAATACGGCGACACCACCGTCATCGTCCAGCATTGCGAATCCAGTCTGTGGCTCAGCTACAAGAGCTACGAAACGAAAAAGAAGGGCGTCGGCAAAGTCGAGGAGAAACAGGCCATCCTCCACGAGGAGGGCAAAATGGACGATTGCCTCGACTTCTCCCGATCGCAGGAGGAGGAATCGAAGACGGCACGCGTCATCCGCAAGTGCAGCAGTCTCTTCACTCAGTTCATCACGTAAGTCTCGCACTTCAACACAAGGCTTATTATGATAGACAGTGATAGACATTTTTGCTTTTAATGATTAGCGCCCTGGAGACCCTGCAAGCCAACCGTCGACACTCAATATTCTTCCAAAAAGTCAACCTCAACGAGATGGTCATGTGCCTGGAGGATTTGATAAACTACTTCTCCCAGCCAGAGGATGATATGGGTAAGCTAAAGCAAAAAGCCTATCATTCCTTGGTTGCACGACTTTTTGAATATTAAGACTAAGACTGATCAAAAAAGTCCCAGTATCTAGAAGAGCTTCCCAGATATTTTCAATGAAAAACAAGTCAGAAAGCTACAGTCGAGTGTGCTCGACTGTGATATACCCGCAACCCAGCTCAAATATACTAAAATATACCAAAAAGTATTCTTGGTAGCTTTAGTTATTTTAAAATAGTTGAATAGTCCAGATAGATTTAAATGTAATAATTATGTGAATTAAATTATTATTAATTCAGTTTACAATGCGATGTCTTTCGTTCTTTTTTGAATAGCAAAGAAAACCCCTACGACTGTAATGTAAATACTTAAAAAATAGAAGATTCACTCAAAATATATCTTAAATATTTGCAGAACACGAAGAGAAGCAGAATCGATTCAGAGCCCTGCGCAATCGCCAGGATCTCTTCCAAGAGGAGGGTGTGCTCAATCTGATACTCGAGGCGATTGACAAGATCAACATCATCACCTCACAGGGCTTCCTCGCCAGCTTCCTGGCTGGCGACGAGACGGGTCAGAGCTGGGACCTGATTTCCACGTATTTGTACCAGCTGCTGGCCGCCATCATCAAGGGCAACCACACGAATTGTGCCCAGTTCGCGAACAGCAATCGCCTCAACTGGCTCTTCTCGCGTCTCGGCTCCCAGGCGTCCAGCGAGGGATCTGGCATGCTGGATGTGCTGCACTGTGTGCTCATTGACTCGCCTGAAGCGCTGAACATGATGCGGGACGAGCACATCAAGGTGATTATCTCGCTGCTGGAGAAACACGGTCGCGATCCCAAGGTACTCGATGTTCTGTGCTCCCTGTGCGTCGGTAATGGCGTCGCTGTGCGCTCCTCGCAGAACAACATCTGCGACTTTCTGCTGCCGGGCAAAAATCTGCTGCTGCAGACGCTGCTGGTCGATCACGTGGCCAGCATTCGACCCAACATATTCGTGGGACGCGTCGACGGGTCGTCCATGTACCAGAAGTGGTACTTCGAGGTGACCATGGACCACATCGAGCAGACCACCCACATCATGCCCCATCTGCGCATCGGCTGGGCCAACACCTCGGGCTATGTGCCCTATCCGGGCGGCGGCAAGAAGTGGGGCGGCAACGGAGTGGGCGACGACCTCTACTCCTTTGGCTTTGACGGCGCCTTCCTGTGGACGGGCGGCCGCAAGACGCTTGTCGTTGACTCGCTGCCCGAGGAGCCGTACATTCGCAAGGGCGATGTGATTGGCGTGGCCATCGATCTCTCGGTGCCCGTCATCACGTTCACCTTCAACGGCGCCAAGGTGCGCGGCTGCTTCAGGGACTTCAATTTGGACGGCATGTTCTTTCCCGTGATGAGTTGTTCGTCGAAGCTCAGCTGTCGCTTCCTGTTTGGCGGCGATCACGGTCGCCTGAAGTATGCGCCACCCTTGGGCTTCTCGGCTCTGGTGCAGTGTCTGATGCCACACCAGATACTCAGCTTGGATCCCTGCTTCTACTTCGGCAACCTCAGCAAAAATGTGCTCGCCGGACCCTGGCTCATCGAGGACGACACACCGTTTGTGCCCAAGCCCGTGGACACCACAGGCGTTTCGCTGCCCAGTTCCGTGGACCAAATCAAGGAGAAGCTGGCCGAGAATATACACGAAATGTGGGCCCTCAACAAGATCGATGCCGGCTGGTCGTGGGGTGAGCATCGTGATGACTACCATCGCATTCACCCCTGCCTCACGCAGTTCGAGAAGCTGCCCGCTGCCGAGAAGCGCTACGACAATCAACTGGCGGTCCAAACACTCAAGTAAGTCATCGGTTTCAACTGTAGCCGACTTCCAATTTAGTGGTGAATCAAGCATTTGTAGTAATTATTCCTTCGCTCTTTGCACAGAACAATTATTTCCCTGGGCTACTACATAACCATGGACAAGCCACCAGCACGTATACGCCCCGTGCGCCTGCCCAACGAGATCTTCATGCAGGCCAATGGCTACAAGCCAGCGCCACTCGACCTCAGCGCCGTGACGCTCACGCCAAAGCTGGAGGAGCTTGTCGATCAGCTGGCCGAGAACACGCACAATCTGTGGGCACGCGAGCGCATTCAACAAGGCTGGACGTACGGCCTCAACGAGGACTCTGAGAACCATCGCAGCCCCCATCTGGTGCCCTATGCCAAGGTGGACGAGGCCATCAAGAAGGCCAATCGCGACACTGCCTCCGAAACAGTGCGAACCTTGTTGGTCTACGGCTATGTGCTGGATCCGCCCACCGGAGAAGGCACCGAGGCTCTGCTAGCGGAGGCACAGCGTCTGAAGTTCGCGGCCTTCCGCACTTACCGCGTGGAGCGCAACTATGCAGTCACCTTTGGCAAATGGTACTTTGAGTTCGAGGTGCTGACCGCGGGTCCGATGCGAGTTGGTTGGGCGCGCGCTGATTGCTATCCGGGCGCCATGCTGGGCAGCGAGGATACCAGCTGGGCGTTTGATGGCCACAATGTAAGTATGCAAGGGTTGGGGGGAGGGGCTTACCCAATTTCACATAGGCAAACGGGCTGAAGAGTTGTGGGGGAGCAAGCAGCTCAGCACATCGATATAGGTATCGCTTTAATGGAAGTTCGATTGAGAGATTGAAAAACAAACCCCACCCATGATTATAGGTTACCAAAATGCACGCCGGATCGATTGAGCACTTTGGTGTTCGCTATGAGGCTGGTGACGTCATTGGTTGTTTCATCGATGTTAAGGAGCAAACCATCAGTAAGGACTCACTTAGACACGCTATGAACGCTGTATTGCGTTGCCTACGTTGTTTTTCTTACATTTACAATTTCGTTTTGGTCGAACGCATTTTGTTTAACTCTTCTCTCTTCATTCTTCAACAACTTTGTTTTCTAATCATTTTATTTTGTTAATTTAGCGATACTCTCATAATTGATCATTAACCAACAAAAAACAGCGAAAAAGAAAAAACAACCACATTTGTAATGGGGCTGCGAAAAGATCACACGAACATACTTGCTACATACATCTATTCGAAACGCACTCTGAACATAAAATATATTGCAATTTTTAGGAAGAGAAAGTCTACGGTGGCAACAGTGAATCCTTCGGGAAACAGTGTGGACCTGGGGATATAGTCGGAGTCTTTTTAGATCTAGCCGACCACACAATTAGTAAGAATCGCACATAAATGCTCGTTTGTTGTAATGTAAACAAAAACCCCCAAAACCAAACAAAACAACAAAAACAAAAAAAAATGAAAGAATTGTAAATCCGTGCTTTTGATATCTACTAAATGTCAACCAGGTCCCTGCTATATGACAGCTAAGTACAATTACCATTACAAAACCATGCACTTGCAAGACATCAAGAAAAGGCGACCTTTACTCGAACTTTTAGACCGCCAAATACCATCGACATTCTTACAATATGAGCTCAAGACAGGGTATCATAATTCGAACACATATCTCTCTTTTTGATAATTGAATACGTACCAAAATTCGCATTCTATGGCCACTTTTTGTAGTCCCCTCAAATATATAATTGTATATTTCACATCATTTTTGATCACTTTGTTAATAAGCCCAACAAATGTCCCATGCCCTAACACCCGATTTTTGTTACTTTAAACACAAAGCCTAACAACAGTCGCATAATATTGAAGGAATACCTGCTCAAAAGGTGACACATCAGCTCATCTCAAAAAGCTTGTTAATTAATTCTATTTGCCTGTGATTACACCTTTAGCATTAAGTTCAAAATTTGTTATACTAATCAAGGAATGAAATCGAAAAAGATCATTTGAGATACTTACGTAAACACCCCATAATTGTAAATAAATAAATTTCTTATCTATATATTCAAATCATAAATGAAATGATAGATTTTTTTAAATGATTCTCGGTTTCATTCCGCAACTATTAAATAAAATATTATTATTATTATGTACAAATTAGCATGGCAGCTAACAGTTAGAACTGTTTAATCAGCTTTTTTGAATACTAAACCAAAGAATCCCAAGGAGAATTGCAAAAACAAACAAAAACAATCTAATACGCACGTAATTTATCCATAGAGGACTTTTGTTTTGTTCTAGTGCGATGCGACTTTTTAGTGAATTCTGATTTCTATATAGCTAAAGTCAAGGCATAAAGAGTCGATGAGAACACACCTATTTTGATAATGCGGCGATTTTGGCCTGATTAGAATTCTTAATTTATTTCAAAGCAGCTTCGTTAAGATAACTTATCATTAACAATAGTTAGCTAGCGATCTGAGAAGATTTCCACCTAAAACCAATCGTAATACTTCCACAGGCTTCTCATTGAACGGAGAACTCCTCATGGACGCCCTGGGAGGCGAGACAACGTTCGCTGACGTGACCGCTGAGGGAGTTGGCTTTGTGCCCGCCTGCACTTTGGGTGTTGGCCAGAAGGCGCGCTTGATTTACGGCCAGGACGTGGACTCCCTGAAGTTCTTCACCACCTGCGGCCTGCAGGAAGGCTACGAGCCATTCTGTGTGTAAGTATCGACCACTAAAATATACAGCTCAATCGCTGAATTCAATCTTTTCCTCCTGCAGCAATATGCGACGACCAGTGACCCACTGGTACACCAAGGATCAGCCCATCTTTGAGAACACTGAGGAAATGCCAGACTGCCGCATTGATGTCACCCGTATTCCCGGAGGTGCTGATACTCCGCCGCATTTGAAAATCTCTCACAATACCTTCGAGACCATGGAGAAGGCCAACTGGGAGTTCTTGCGTCTCTCGTTGCCGGTCACTTGCATGAGTGAGTTCATCAGCGAGCAGGAGAAGGCGCGACGCTGGGAGGAGATTAAAATCCGGCAGTATCGCTTGATGCGTGAGGCCCAAGAGGCGGCTGCTCAGCTGCAAACCCAGAACGCCGCCCACATGGATCACATGCTCAAGAGTGGCTTCAACATGAACGACATCAAGGGACTGACACGCAACTTTGACGATCACACCGAGCCAGAGGCCGAGCATATGATGCGTGGCGGACCCTCTCGACCACCGCGCAAAGGCTCCCTGACCCGCAACATCACCTTCGAGTCGGACATGACGGCCGCCTTGGACGAGATGCAACGTTCCACCTCGGTGCTGGACATGAACGGCTTGGGCGATGATTTGGATGACAAGAAGAAGCGCGGTCGCAGCCCATTCAAGTTCTTCTCGAAGAAGTCGCGCGACCAGAGCCGCGAGAAGAGCGGTGCTCGCACAGCGGACACTTCGCTGGAGCGTCGCAACACGGTGGCCCATGGCAGGAATGTGGTCAATCAGCAGATGACAACAAGGACGCCAACGCTGCGACTGAATAACGTAAGTAGTCGTTGAGCTCAAAAAATAAATGCATATATTCATATCTGAACTTATTTAGAAATCGAGCGAACACTGAGATTTATGCACTTCCAATGTCCAATATTTATTGAGTAACTTTGCAAACTGATTTTGAAAAGTTACCTTAGTTGACCCACATGTATTTTATAGTCTTCTCATTTTAACTTAAGTTTCTTGCCAGTTTTATTCAATCACTATCTTTATAAATATACCGATGGTTAGAGGCTGCCTACTTATTGGCATTAAAATTTCAATCATTGGCGTAATTTTTTATTGCAACTTTCTATATTTACAATTCAAAAACAAAGAAATTCTTTTTTAAAATACTGTGAAATCTTTTTTCACGATTGCTTTAAATTTTGGCTAAATAAAAAGTGAACTATACTATACTCTCTCAACAGGCTGAAATACCTGGCAGTTCAGTGCCGCAGGGTCCCAAGCAGCTGAGCTCCACGAACCTGGGCCAGCCGCCCGTCGAATCCTCGGGCAACGAGATGTTCGACGCCGAGTGCCTTAAGCTGATCAACGAGTACTTCTACGGCGTACGCATCTTCCCCGGCCAGGACCCCACGCACGTCTACGTCGGCTGGGTGACCACCCAATACCACTTGCACAGTCGCGAGTTCAACAAGAGCAAAGTGCGACGCGGCTCGGTGTACATCGAGGACTACTACGAGGTGCCCATCGAGCGCATCGATCGCCAGAGCTGTTATGTGGTGCGTGCCGATGAGCTGTTCAACGAGGTGACGCAGGATGCCTCCGGCAAAGGAGCATCGCAGGGCATGTTCGTGGGCTGCTTTGTGGACACGGCGACGGGCATCATACGGTTCACCTGCGAGGGCAAGGAGACCTCACATCGCTGGATGATGGAGCCGGACACGAAGCTCTTCCCCGCCATCTTTGTGGAGGCCACCAGCAAAGAGATCCTTCAGATTGAGCTGGGTCGCACCCCAACCACGTTGCCCCTCTCAGCCGCCGTGCTGCCCACCAGCGACAAGCACATCAATCCGCAGTCGCCGCCCCGCCTCAAGGTGCAGTGTCTGCGACCGCATCAGTGGGCGCGTGTGCCCAACACCTCGCTGCAGGTGCACGCTCTCAAGCTGTCGGACATTCGCGGCTGGTCGATGCTCTGCGAGGATCCCGTCTCGATGCTGGCGCTGCATATACCCGAGGAGGATCGCTGCATCGACATCCTGGAGCTGATTGAGATGGACAAACTGTTGTCCTTCCATGCCCACACACTCACGCTCTACGCGGCTTTGTGCTATCAGTCCAATTACCGTGCCGCACACGCTCTGTGCCAACACGTGGACCAGAAGCAACTGCTGTATGCCATCAGGTCGGAGTACATGAGCGGACCACTGCGTCAGGGCTTCTACGATCTGCTGATTGCACTGCATTTGGAGTCGCATGCCACCACTATGGAGGTGTGTAAGAATGAGTATATTACACCGCTGGGCGCTGAGCTGAAGGAGCTCTATGCCGAGGACGAGATGCGGCACTCGCTGCGTTCGCTGGTCACGGAGTCGGTGCGTCCTCAGCTGCGCATGACGGAAATAACGTAAGTGTGTTCAGATCCAAGTCAAAGATCCTTAGATACATGGCCAAGATCCACACGGTTCATATGCATATAAGATTGCTTTTTTTCCTGCCTTGCACTTTGCACTTTGCACTTGTCTATTTCGAATGTTGCTCATTTTCTTTCCAATACTTTCGATCGCTACAAAAATACAAAATCAACAACATCAACCAACCACCACCCGCATCGATCCAATACTTCTTCTCAATGCACCACCAATCGAAACCGTTACCGATACCGAGACCGAATCACCACAACAACAACAACAACAACTCCCACCGTTCAGACCCCCTGTGATTGCAACATCTAGTATGCCAAGTGTTTCCAGCGAACCGATACCCAACATCGATCAGTTGTACTCCCCGAAGTTCCCCTTAGAAGTAGTCAGAGAGTTTGTCATGGAGGCTCTCAAAGATGCGGTGGAAATCAATCAGGTGCACAACCGCGATCCCATCGGTTGGACCAACGAGAATCTCTTCTTGTGAGTGGACCTATCGAACTTCCACTGCAAACCCTTTCTTAACAACCCCTTTTGATGTGATTGCTTTCAGACCTTTGATCAAGTTAACCGATCGCCTACTGTTAGTGGGCGTCCTTACGGACGAGGACGTTCAGAAACTATTAGTTATGGTCGATCCAGAGACTTGGGACGCCACTTTCCAGAGAGGTGGGAAACGCTCGAGCAGCTTTTGGATCCTCAACGAAGCATAGACAAAGAGCAACAAGCATTCTATCTAAATATTTGTTTCGATTTTTGCAGAGGGCAAGGACGAGCATCGCAAGGGTCTGCTGACCATGAAGATGGCCGAGGGCGCCAAACTGCAGATGTGCTATCTGCTGCATCATCTCTACGATACACAATTGCGGCATCGCGTGGAGAGCATTATAGCATTCTCGCACGATTTTGTGGGCGATCTGCAAACCGATCAGTTGCGACGTTATATCGAGATCAAGCAATCCGATCTGCCAAGTGCTGTTGCGGCCAAAAAGACCAAGGAGTTCCGTTGTCCACCACGCGAGCAAATGAACCAGATTCTGTGCTTCAAGAATCTCGAAGCGGACGACCAGGACAATTGCACCTGCGGCCTTGATTTGCGCAGTCGCCTCTGCGAATTCCATGATCTGCTAATGCAGAAGGTATCGCTGAACGCACTGCAGGAGCCTGATGGTACCGAGATAGCAACGATCGAAGAGATTAAAACGGGACCCATCACGAAGATCTACAATTTCATTAACACCGTCAAGGAACTCGAGGAGGGACCCAAGGAGGTGGAGGAGCCTGAGAAAAAGACACCCGAAGAGGTTTTCCGCAAAGTTCTAATCAAAACCATTGTCAGCTGGGCTGAAGAATCACAGATCGAAAATCCCAAGTTAGTACGCGAAATGTTCAGTCTGCTCGTCAGACAATATGATACGGTAGGCGAGCTGGTGCGTGCTCTTGAGAAGACCTATGTGATCAACAATCGTGCACGCGATGACGTCGCTGAGATGTGGGTTGGCCTCAGCCAGATAAGAGCACTGTTGCCTGTCCAAATGAGCCAAGAGGAGGAAGAGTTGATGCGCAAGCGGCTCTGGAAACTGGTGAACAACGCCACGTTCTTCCAGCATCCCGATCTGATACGCATCCTGCGTGTCCACGAGAACGTCATGGCCGTCATGATGAATACGCTGGGACGTCGCGCCCAAGCCCAGAGCGATGCGCCCTCCCAGACCGAGGGACCCGAGGGTGTGCCCTCGAAGGAGAAGGATACCTCCCACGAAATGGTCGTGGCCTGTTGTCGCTTCCTGTGCTACTTCTGTCGCACTGGTCGTCAGAACCAGAAGGCGATGTTCGATCACTTTGATTTCCTGCTGGACAATGCCAACATTTTGCTGGCCAGACCCAGTCTGCGTGGTTCAACTCCGCTGGATGTGGCATACTCGAGTTTGATGGAGAACACAGAATTAGCTCTGGCACTTAGGGAACACTATTTGGAGAAAATTGCCGTCTATTTGTCCCGTTGCGGTTTGCAAAGCAATTCGGAATTGGTGGAGAAGGGTTATCCCGATTTGGGTTGGGATCCCGTTGAAGGCGAACGCTATCTGGACTTTTTACGCTATTGCGTTTGGGTCAACGGCGAGAGTGTCGAGGAGAATGCGAACCTTGTCATTCGTCTTCTTATCCGTCGTCCAGAATGCTTGGGACCGGCTCTAAGAGGAGAAGGAGAAGGTCTCTTCCGTGCCATCGTCGAGGCGAATCGTATGTCGGAGCGCATCTCAGATCGCTGCAAGATGCAAGACGAGGCCGAAGGCACCATAGCCGGACTCAATTTCACCCATCCGCTGCCGGAGAGCGATGAGGACGAAGACTATATCGATACCGGGGCGGCAATACTGAATTTCTATTGTACGCTCGTTGATCTCCTGGGCCGCTGTGCTCCGGACGTGTCTGTGATCGAGCAAGGCAAGAACGAATCACTGAGAGCTAGAGCTATTTTGAGATCTCTTGTGCCACTGGAAGACCTTCAGGGTGTGCTCAGTTTGAAATTCACGCTGACGCAAACAGCTCCCGGCGAGGAGAAACCGAAATCGGATATGCCATCGGGCCTCTTGCCCAACAATAAGCAGAGCATTGTACTCTTCCTGGAGCGTGTGTACGGCATAGAGACGCAGGATCTATTCTATCGACTGTTGGAGGATGCTTTCCTGCCCGATCTGCGCACTGCCACCATTTTGGACAAGAGTGATGGATCGGAAAGTGACATGGCCCTGGCCATGAACCGATACATTGGCAACTCGATTCTGCCGCTGCTGATTAAGCACTCGAAGTTCTACAATGAGGCGGAGAACTATGCCAGTCTGTTGGACGCCACGCTGCACACGGTCTACAGGTTATCCAAGAACCGTATGCTGACCAAGGGGCAACGCGAGGCTGTATCCGATTTCCTAGTCGCGTTGACATCACAAATGCAACCTGCCATGCTGCTCAAGCTATTGCGCAAGTTGACTGTTGATGTGTCCAAATTATCGGAGTACACAACTGTTGCACTCAGGGTACGTTTTCAACTGATTGATTGAGCTCGTTGATCGCTAACTTTTATAATTCCGTTGCAGCTGCTCACTCTGCACTTCGATCGCTGTGCCAAGTACTACGGCTCCACTCAAGGCCAAGGCTCCTATGGAGCCGCGTCCGATGAGGAGAAGCGACTTACCATGCTGCTCTTCTCCAACATTTTTGACTCGCTGAGCAACATGGACTATGACCCGGAACTGTTCGGTAAAGCACTGCCCTGCCTCATTGCCATTGGGTGTGCCCTGCCACCCGACTACAGTCTGTCGAAGAACACCGACGAGGACTACTATGGCAGGCAAATGGGGGCTCCCGATCAGCCCCAATACGTTCCCAATCCCATCGACACGAACAATGTGCACCTCGACAACGATCTCAATTCGTTGGTGCAAAAGTTCAGTGAGCACTACCACGATGCCTGGGCCAGTCGTCGCTTGGAAGGTTCCTGGACTTACGGCGAAGTGCGGTCCGATAGCGAACGCAAGCATCCTCGCCTCAAGCCCTACAACATGCTCAGCGATTATGTACGTAACAGGAGAACTAATCCTCATCTCATCTTTAACTGGACTTGCTCATCTAGACTCATCTGAAACTGTTTTACATTAATAACTCGAATAGTTACTAAGTATTTAATATTTTATTTGATTAGGAACGTGAGCGCTACCGTGATCCGGTTCGTGAATGCTTGAAGGGTCTGCTTGCCATTGGCTGGACCGTGGAGCACTCGGAAATGGACTTGCCCCTCAACCATCGTGGTTCGACGCGTCGTCAGTCCAAGCCCCAAATTGTATGTATTCAATTGGCAGCAATAATCCGGATTCCAGTGGCACATATTTTCACATTCCCGAATGTAAAAATATTTGAATTCGATATGTGAAAGTAGCTGCTATTGAAACCCGGCTATACAATTAACGAATTTCCCATTTGATTTCGACTAACGACAAACGAAATTTCTTCCGCTTCCGATGGGAATCCCCTAACTCACAATTGGCCAATCACTGCTTACACCAAAACAATATCCAAATTACAATCCAAATCGCGACTCACGACTCGCGGGGAATACATTGAATTGTACACTGCTGGCGCTTAAACAATAGCATGATTTTCAGAATGAGGGCAGTCCATTCAACTACAATCCGCATCCAGTGGACATGAGTAATCTGACACTGAGCAGAGAAATGCAGAACATGGCAGAGCGTTTGGCTGAAAACTCGCATGACATCTGGGCCAAAAAGAAGAACGAGGAGCTCAATGGTTGCGGTGGTGTCATCCATCCCCAGCTGGTACCCTACGATCTGCTCACCGACAAGGAGAAGAAGAAGGACCGCGAGCGTTCGCAGGAGTTCCTCAAGTACATGCAGTACCAGGGATACAAGCTGCACAAGTAAGTTGCCCACTACAACTATTGGGGTCACTTGATCACCTAATTTTGATCCTTGCTAGGCCCTCCAAGGGTGGTGCTGTGGAGGAAGGCGGCGCCACGCAGGCAGCGGTCGAGCTGCGCTTCTCCTACTCACTGCTCGAGAAGCTCATTCAGTATCTCGATCGGGCCACCATCAACATGAAGCTGCTGAAGCCATCGACCACTTTCAGTCGTCGCACCTCATTCAAGACCGCATCGCGAGACATTAAGTTCTTCTCGAAGGTCGTGCTGCCTCTGATGGAGAAATACTTTTCAACGCATCGCAACTATTTCATTGCCATTGCCACGGCCACGAACAACATCGGAGCTGCCTCGCTCAAGGAAAAGGAGATGGTGGCATCCATCTTCTGCAAGCTGGCCGCTTTGCTGCGCAATCGCTTGAGCGCATTCGGTCCGGATGTGCGTATCACAGTGCGTTGTCTGCAGGTGCTCGTCAAGGGCATCGATGCCAAGACCCTGACCAAGAACTGTCCGGAATTTATTCGCACTTCGATGTTGACGTTCTTCAATCAGACGTCGGATGATTTGGGCAACACCATTCTCAATCTGCAGGACGGCAAATACAGTCATCTGCGTGGCACGCATCTCAAGACCTCCACATCCCTGGGCTATGTCAATCAGGTTGTTTTGCCGGTGCTAACGGCGATGTTCGATCACCTGGCTGCCTGTGACTACGGTAGCGATCTGCTGTTGGACGAGATTCAAGTGGCTTCCTACAAAATCCTGGCTGCCCTCTATCATCTGGGCACCGATGCCACGTTGACCCACGATCGCAAGTATCTAAAGACCGAGATCGAGCGACATCGTCCCGCGCTGGGTTCATGCCTGGGCGCCTACAGCTCCTGCTTCCCTGTTGCCTATCTGGAGCCGCATCTGAACAAGCACAATCAGTACTCGCTGCTGAATCGCATTGCGGACCACTCGCTGGAGGCGCAGGACATCATGGTCAAAATGGAGAGCTGCATGCCCAATTTGGAGGCAATCCTCAGTGAGGTCGATCAGTTTGTCGAGTCCGATAAAACGTACGCGGACGCTCCACACATCATCGATGTCATTCTGCCCTTGCTGTGCGCCTATCTGCCCTTCTGGTGGTCTCAGGGACCCGACAACGTCAGCCCCACCAGTGGCAATCACGTCACCATGGTGACCGCCGATCATATGAACTCACTGCTGCGCAACGTTCTCAAGATGATCAAGAAGAATATTGGCAACGACAACGCTCCCTGGATGACACGCATTGCTGCCTACACCCAGCAAATTATCATCAACACCTCGGAGGAGCTGCTGAAGGATCCGTTCCTGCCACTGGCCGAGCGCGTCAAGAAGCGCACTGAAAACATGCTCCACAAGGAGGAGAGTATGCGCGGCTTCATCAAGTCCGCCACCGATGACACGTCGCAGGTGGAAACGCAACTGCAGGAGGATTGGAATTTGCTCGTGCGCGACATTTACTCGTTTTATCCGCTGCTCATCAAGTACGTGGATTTGCAGCGCAATCACTGGCTCAAGGACAACATTCCGGAAGCCGAAGAACTGTACAATCATGTCGCTGAGATCTTCAACATCTGGTCGAAGAGCCAGTACTTCCTCAAGGAGGAGCAGAACTTCATCTCGGCCAATGAAATTGACAACATGGCCCTCATCATGCCCACGGCAACGAGACGCTCCGCCATCTCAGAGGGCGTGCCCGCGGTGGGCGGTAAGGTGAAGAAGAAAAAGAAGAATAGGGACAAGAAACGCGACAAGGACAAGGAGGTGCAGGCCAGTCTGATGGTCGCCTGTCTGAAGCGTCTACTGCCAGTGGGACTCAATCTGTTCGCGGGTCGAGAGCAGGAGCTGGTGCAGCACTGCAAGGACAGGTATCTGAAGAAGATGCCCGAATACGATGTCATTGAGTTTGCACGCAATCAATTGACACTGCCTGACAAACTGGATCCCTCCGATGAGATGTCCTGGCAGCACTATCTCTACTCGAAGCTGGGCAAGACCGAGGAATTGGTCGATGAGCAAGCCCTGGAGAAGGTCAACACCAATGCGAATGAGAAGGGCAAGGACAAGACCCAGGAGACAGTAGATCGCATTGTGGCAATGGCCAAGGTCCTGTTCGGACTGCACATGGTGAGTATATGCCCCGAATGTCGAATAATGGTATTGCAAATACATTTACAAGAACTTATCTTTTATCTTTTATGGTTCTTTTACCATTTCATACTTGATTACCTTCTTGATTCTGATTACATTTATTTCAACTATGCACATTTCTCAATCTCAATCTTCGTACCCTCTCAACTATAAACTGAACTGAACTGCCATCGATCAAAACAATAATTTTCAACCCGACTCGTGAACCAAACAATTACAGATCGACCATCCACAACAGCAGAGCAAAAATGTCTACAGGAGCGTTGTATCGATACAGAGGAAGCGTGCCGTAATCGCATGTTTCCGTCAGACATCGCTACATTCTCTACCCAGGTTATTACCTCTACTAGCTATGCAAACTACTATATGTATGAATTAAGATCGATTGAACCGATTGGCATCGTAGACACACAAAGCTATAATAACAACCTACTATATATTTATATATATAACTAAACTGTGTTATAATCCCGCCCCTAAAATCTCGCACTGTTTTCTCCGTTTTTATTTTATTTATTCCTTCTCATCATTAACTGATTTCTACTAACGCAATACCACTCTGCTGTGACCTTAACCCATGCGCTATATTATTATATATTTTTATGCTCTCGCTATGCTGTATATTATACGATTCAATATAGGCAACCGGCGCCAAGAACAAAACAAAACGTTGGAGTTCCAAAATTTCGGTCGCTCGACGTCAGGCAGTTATATCAAGCTTACGCGCCAAGCATCTATATCGTATGAGCAGGTGGTAGTCATGTGAATTACTAATATCTATTCTATAACATAATAACCTAACCCCGTTGCAGAGTTCCAATGATTGCATCTCTTTACTTTTTCTTAATTTCCATATTTTACAAATTTATCATATAGATCTGCAAGGGTTTTAAACACCTTTCGGCGATCCGAAAATCCCGCGTTTGTTGCTCTCATTTCGTTTTGTGTTGCAAACTTTTCAAATATAACCTCAAAACTAATTGCATGTCAATAGAAGTTCATTAATATTCCCATCTAATCGAATGTCACCATCGCTTTAACCGCAGACATCGTGCTTGCAATATCTTTGCTCGCACCTACTACGAACAATGGCTGCAGGAGGAGAATGTGGGTCAGGAGGTTATGATTGAGGATCTGACGCAGACATTTGAGGAGTCCGAAAAGTCCAAGAAGGACGAAGAGGAAACCGATGGCAAACCAGATCCATTGACCCAGCTGGTGACGACATTCTGCCGCGGTGCCATGACCGAGCGCAGTGGCGCACTTCAAGAGGATCTGCTGTACATGTCGTATGCCCAAATTGCGGCCAAGTCTTGTGGCGAAGAAGAGGAGGAAGGTGGCGAAGACGGCGAGGGCGGCGAAGGTGGCGAAGAGGGCGAAGGCACAAGTATTCATGTAAGCAAGAATAACAGGCAATCCCCAATTAACATCACAATTAATCAAGCCTAACCCAATTGTGCTTCCAATCAATTAATTGATTAAACTTAAGTGTCGCATATCACGATTAATGGTAACTATAAGCAGCCAACAACTTACAACTAGATAAAAAACAACTAACAAACCAGTACTACATTTTAAATACTAAGACTGCAAACTATAAAAAAAAACAATTTGAGTAATTCGCACTTATGTATGAACGAATATGGTTGCCATTTAAACCAATTTGTTGTACCAAAAGTTAAAAAATCAAGGTTCCTTGCCGATGAATTTTAGCCGCTATTATTGCTTTGGAACATTTCATAATGCATAATGAATAATAATTAATATCTTAAAAAATTGAAATGCAAACGTCCTTTCTGTCCAACTTATTTTGGTCATAATACTATTCAATGTACCAAGAGACTTCAATGTACCTATTTTAGAATAAATGTACCAAGTGAAACCGTAGGTTAGAGAGTGTTGACTGAAGGCTTCGAGTTTCTCCTTGTCGCCGCCCTCGGTGACAATGAATCGGGGATTATGAATATTTAGAAACACCGTTGTTCGTTACTTTTTGTAGTTCGCAGTCTTGATATGTACAAGGTAAAATTATATTATAGATGATGCTTAAGTGTCAACATTTTCTGATAGGAACAAGAAATGGAGAAGCAGAAGCTGCTGTTCCACCAAGCACGTCTCTCGAACCGCGGCGTTGCCGAAATGGTGCTGTTGCACATTTCCGCCTCCAAAGGTATACCTTCGGAGATGGTCATGACGACACTCAATTTGGGCATCGCCATTCTGCGCGGCGGCAACATCGACATCCAAATGGGCATGTTGAACCATCTGAAGGAGAAGAAGGACGTCGGCTTCTTTACGTCAATTGCGGGCCTGATGAACTCGTGCAGTGTCCTTGATCTGGATGCCTTTGAGCGTAACACAAAGGCCGAGGGTAAGAGAGTAGTTTAATAGTGGACGTTGTAGCATCCTGCTTATAATTTGCTGGCCTCTTAACTTTCAATTATGATTCGTAATTATGATGATTATCAATTTGTATATTGATTTATTGTATGTGATTACTATTATGGTTATTATTGTGGCACCAACTCATGCATCTGTCCTAAGTATTTCTAAGTTTTGAAGTATTTATTTCGTCTTTCCTTCCATCCGACTACTTTCCCAATCACCCAACCAACAAATCAAATCCGCATGCCTATCACCAACCAACCAACCAACCAACCAACCAACCAACCAACCAACCAACCAACCAACCAACCAACCAACCAACCAATCAATCAATCACCACCACCATCCGTATATCCCGTATATATGTATGTATACTTGATCCCCGCTATCGTTGTCAAAAAAAACCCAACGCAATTTTTGCAACAACACAACAAAGAGTATATTCCAAGTGCGGGTGCAGGTCTTGGTGTCGGCTCGGAGGGCGCTGCGGGTGAGAAGAATATGCACGATGCCGAGTTCACGTGTGCTCTCTTCCGGTTCATCCAACTCACCTGCGAGGGTCACAACTTGGGTAAGAGAACTATTCATCATTTAAATACAATTTCATCATGTAGTCTTCTCCTGCAGAATGGCAGAACTATTTGCGTACGCAGGCGGGCAACACGACCACCGTGAATGTCGTCATTTGCACTGTGGATTATCTGTTGCGTCTGCAGGAATCAATTATGGACTTCTATTGGCACTACTCTAGCAAAGAGATTATCGATCCAGCCGGCAAGGCGAACTTCTTTAAGGCCATTGGTGTGGCGAGTCAAGTGTTCAACACACTCACTGAGGTCATCCAAGGTCCCTGCACCCTCAATCAGCAGGCCTTGGCGCATTCCAGATTGTGGGATGCTGTCGGTGGTTTCCTCTTCCTATTCTCGCACATGCAGGACAAGTTATCGAAGCACTCTAGCCAGGTGGACCTGCTCAAAGAGCTGCTGAATCTGCAAAAGGATATGATCACCATGATGTTATCCATGCTGGAAGGCAATGTTGTTAATGGTACGACTCAATATATACACACAGCCGAAACATTAGGATATTTGCACTAGATTTCAATCGTGCCAAGTCTCCATTCATTCCATGACTAATACAATCACCATCTCTTCTTTAGGCACCATTGGAAAGCAGATGGTTGACACCCTTGTGGAATCTGCCAGCAATGTGGAATTGATTCTCAAGTATTTCGACATGTTCCTGAAGTTGGCCGATCTCATTGAGTCGCCCAGTTTCCATGAAATTGACATGAAGAACGAGGGCTGGGTTATTCCCAAAGACTTCAGAGATAAAATGGAACAGTCCAAGAACTACACACCGTAAGTCATCCCCACACTCAGAGTCACGTTTCTAAATTTAACCATGTCCAATTCAACAGGGAAGAAATGGATTTCCTTTTGGCTTGTTGCGAACGCAATCACGAGGGCAAAATCGATTACCGGGCCTTCGTTGAGCGCTTCCATGAGCCATCAAAGGAGATTGGTTTCAACCTGGCTGTGCTGCTGACCAACCTCAGTGAACACATGCCCAATGAACCGCGCCTGGCCAGATTCCTGGAGACAGCCGGCTCTGTGCTGAACTACTTCGAGCCGTTCCTGGGACGCATCGAAATCCTGGGCAGCTCAAAGCGCATCGAGCGTGTCTACTTCGAGATCAAGGACTCCAACATCGAGCAGTGGGAGAAACCACAAATTCGTGAATCCAAGCGTGCCTTCTTCTATTCCATTGTCACCGAGGGCGGCGACAAGGAGAAACTCGAAGCCTTCGTCAATTTCTGCGAGGATGCCATCTTTGAAATGACCCACGCCTCTGGCCTCATGGCCACCGACGACGGCGGCGGCAACGTGAAACGCGACACCGCCTACAGTTCCTACATGAGCGAAGAGGAGGAGGAGCGTGCCGCTCGGGATCCCATACGACGCACCATTACCGCCGTCAAGGAAGGCCTCAAGTTCGGCGTCCACATGCTGAGCCCCTCGAATATCAAGCATCAAATTGGCGTCATGCAAACCAAATCGATACCGGAACTCATTGTTGGCTTCTTCAAGATCATTTTCTACATGTTCTATTACACTGGCTACGCCCACTTCTGTGTGGTGCGCTACATCTTTGGCATACTTCTGAATCTGATGCGTGGTCCGGCGCCGGAACAAGAGGACTTGGAGCCCGTGGTTGAGGAGGAAACGTTTGGACGCGCTCTGCCCCCGCTGCCCTTGGAGGAGCCACCGGGCACAGTGCAGGCATTTGGATTGGACATCAACAAGGAGGAGAACGGCATGTACAAGGTTGTGGTGCACGAGTCACCAGCCAACTCATCGGTGGAGGAGGGCGGCGAATCCAGTCCCGAGGACGGTGCCGCTGTGCCTACCGAACTGTTGGAGGGTGAGGCCCATCAGGAGCCCATCTCCATCGTGGATCTGCTGGGTGGCGAGGCAGCCAAGAAGGCAGCGCAAGAGCGCCAGGAGGCGCAGAAGGCCCAGGAAGCGGCCATGGCATCCATCGAGGCGGAGGCCAAGAAATCGTCGGCAGCTCCACAAGAAACACCTGCTGTGCACCAGATCGACTTCTCGCAGTACACACATCGTGCCGTCAGCTTCCTGGCCCGAAACTTTTACAATTTGAAATACGTTGCGCTTGTCTTGGCCTTCAGCATCAACTTCATGCTGCTCTTCTACAAGGTGACCTCGTTTGCCGAGGAATCTGAGGGTTCCGGCGAGGAGGAACTGATCTTGGGCTCGGGTTCAGGCGATATGCCCGATATGGCTGGCTCTGGTCTTGGCGGCTCCGGTGATGGCGGCTCTGGTGATGGCGACTTTGAGGACGACGATATACCGGAACTTGTACACGTCGACGAGGACTTTTTCTACATGGAACACGTGCTGCGCATCGCTGCCATGCTGCACTCGCTGGTGTCGCTGGCCATGCTGATTGCCTACTACCATCTGAAGGTACCGCTGGCGATCTTCAAGCGCGAGAAGGAAATCGCACGTCGTTTGGAATTCGATGGACTGTTCATAGCCGAGCAACCGGAGGACGATGACTTCAAGTCGCATTGGGACAAGCTGGTCATATCAGCCAAGAGTTTCCCCGTCAACTACTGGGACAAGTTCGTCAAGAAGAAGGTGCGTCAAAAGTACAGTGAAACGTACGATTTCGATTCCATCTCGAATCTGCTGGGCATGGAGAAGAGCGCATTCGCGGCCCAGGAGAGCGAGGAGACGGGCATTTTCAAGTACATCATGAACATTGACTGGCGCTACCAGGTGTGGAAGGCGGGCGTCACCTTCACGGACAACGCCTTCCTCTACTCGCTATGGTACTTCAGCTTCTCGGTGATGGGCAACTTTAACAACTTCTTCTTTGCCGCCCATTTGCTGGATGTCGCCGTTGGCTTCAAGACGCTGCGCACCATTCTGCAGTCGGTCACGCACAATGGCAAGCAACTGGTGCTTACCGTGATGCTGCTAACGATTATCGTGTACATCTACACGGTGATTGCGTTCAACTTCTTCCGCAAGTTCTACATCCAGGAGGAGGACGAGGAGGTGGACAAGAAATGTCACGACATGTTGACCTGCTTCGTCTTCCATCTGTACAAGGGCGTGCGAGCGGGCGGAGGTATTGGCGATGAGATCGGCGACCCAGATGGCGATGACTATGAGGTCTATCGCATCATCTTCGACATCACGTTCTTCTTCTTCGTTATTGTCATCCTGCTGGCCATTATCCAGGGTTTGATCATTGACGCCTTCGGCGAGTTGCGTGATCAGCTGGAGTCGGTCAAGGACAACATGGAGTCCAATTGCTTCATATGTGGCATGGGCAAGGACTTCTTTGACATAGTGCCGCATGGCTTCGACACGCACGTCCAGAAAGAGCACAACCTGGCCAACTACATGTTCTTCCTGATGCATTTGATTAACAAACCGGACACGGAGTACACCGGTCAGGAGACGTACGTTTGGAATATGTACCAGCAGCGCAGCTGGGACTTCTTCCCGGTGGGCGACTGCTTCCGCAAGCAATACGAGGACGAGCTCTCTGGCGGCGGTGGCGGTGGCTAGTGACTCAGGAGGCTAAGAGCTCAATTTTATTCAATTCTTTTATTTGTAAGCCAGGCAACAACTACTTTATTAAATCGAATGCCAATGGACGCACTTTATATGGTTGATATCGACTTGATACTTGTTTGAATTATTTTTCTAGTCTATAATAAGAATACATTACATTTAAGTAAACACAATCTATTTAACATATATGTATATGATGGAGCTTTTCCAATAATGATGACGACGATTCTAGCATGTATACAATATGAAACAGAAACAACAAGAATGTTCTTAACTCAAACTCTAAATAAATCGATTCATTTTTACCGAAGGCAAACGGAACAGTCTTCTTTATTTGCTTGATTAAAGACACGTGAATAACATAAATAATAATAAATATTAACTTTTTACAAATATAACACAAGTCACACAACATTAAGTTTATACTCAAGCAGAGGGAATTACACGATCTTCTATTCATTTGAACGACTGATTGTATGCCTCGAAGTTGTTCAGTTCTAATGCTTCTTAATATAATTTTGGTATCATCTTCCAATACCATAGTTATTTACATCATTTCTTAAAACATACATTCTGCAAATTTTTGGTTATGTTCTTTAGAAGAACCGACGCAAAATTAATGTCAGTAAACTATCTATATTCTTAAGATACATCTACCACACCTAGATTTGTTATTATGAAATTGTCTTCCCCCTGCATGAGATTTTTACCTTCGACAAGCTGAATAAAGCTATTTATTCTTTTTTCAAAAGATGATTTTTTGTTTGTTGTTTTGCAAAAATCACAGCTACTAAGTAAAGTTCATCTAGCCTATAAAATATGTCAATTGTTTGTGAGACATTGATGGGATAGCTTCTAATTTAAATGTGTGCGCAATTATCGTATATGCTATATATAGTACTATACCAGACAACGGCAAAAGCAACGTGTGTCGGACAGACAAAATTTGACTAGCGAAAATTGTACAATTGAAAATAATAAAGCACAAATACAATAAAAAATGCCGCAAAATATCAGCAATCAAGTCGTTTCTTCAAACGAAAGATTTCGGCATTGTCAATGCTGTTAATGTTGTCCATATACAAGTTGCGCAACGTCTGCAATCCAGAGAGACGGTCCTCAATGTCCATGTACATGCGGCGACATCTGTAGATGGACAACGTCTGCAGACATTGGCAGTTCACAATGATGGCGTCGATGCTGTGATCAGTCAATTGGCTGCAACCACTGATGTCCAAGGAGCGCAGACGTCGCAGCTTTTCAGTAAGGATCTTGATGCCCTGATCGTTGATGTTGTAGCAATCGGACAAGTCAAGTATCTCGATGGATGGGCAATTGCTAACCAGAGCTTCCATTCCCAAAAGCGATATCTGTTGGCAGTTCGAAAGCAGCAGCTTATTAAGCTCAATGTGTTTTAGGCCATACTTCAAGGAGACGTCGCTTATCTTATTACAACCGCGCAGATTTAGTGATCGCAGACCGCGCAACGCTTGAATGTTGTGTCCCTCAAAGTCCTCCTCATTGATAAGGTTCATCTCGTAGGCCGCAATCATGGCCTGCTTGCGCTTAGCATCCCTTACGATTTCCTCCTCCGCTTTGCTGCGCAATGATATTTTAATGGACTGCAACGAGCCGGAGAAACTGTCAGGCGGTGGGTAAATGTCGCCAATGGAAGACGTCCTGTTCAGCTCCAGCTTGGACAAATTAATGCCAGTCAACGCAGCATCTGTTAACTAAAGAATAATTCAAATCGTTAGGCTTCAACCCGTTGCAATTGCGCGACTTGCTCTTACTCTGCAGCAGCTTTCTAGTGACAGCACACGTAACCAGCAGAGCTGGCTGATGATGAGCTGCATCACTTCGTCCGTTACCCCATTCACACAATGATTTAAGTGCAAAGACCGCAGCTCGTGAAGGTTTCTGGCTATCGCTTTGATAGCCTCCTCACAGATGGTCAGATAGGAAACATTCAGCTCCAGGAGCACATTATTCTCCTCGCTGGCAACACCCTCCATGATGCCGGCACTATTGATACCATCGCAATTGGAAATGTCCAGGTGCTGTAAATGCTGTAAGTGGCGCAAATGCGATGCTCCCACATTGGTGATGCCTGCACAGGCATTAATTTTCAATTCCCTCAGAAGAGGATTCGCCTGGACAATGGTCCCCATGCAGTCGTCATTAAGGCACACAGTTCCCGACAAATCTAAGACCCTCAACTGCGATTGCGTAAAGAGAAACTCCTTCATGGTGGCTGCATTCAACTGTCTACAACCTGCCAAATACAAACGCTCCAGTTGCAAGCCAGACTCACCATTTTCATCGGGCCTGCTGAGGTCACATAATGCCGCCAGTGAGTGTCCAATGATTGTGTGACTAAAGTCAAGGGTGCGCAGCATCTTGCGTTGTTGGACGAGCGCGGACAATATATATTTGAAGGTCAACACTGACTCACTGGGCGCACTCGGTTCGTTGGGGTAGAAACGTCGATGGATAGCATTGTGAAATGAGATTTGACAGCCGGACATATTAAGCAGCTCCAGATTTGGCATCAGGGAAGTGAGGCGAACGAGTATCGCATCAGTGAGATAACGATTCTGAGATATTGTCAACTCCCTGATGCTAGCCAAGTGCGCAGAGATGGCACTCAAATCGCAAGAGTTTGAGTCCAAGAACGTAGCGGACATGAACAGTGGCAAACAGCGGGTCACCGACAATGACTGAAGATGCGGCAGCAGACGCAGAATCCCATAGAACTGCTTGTCATTCAAATCCACATTGTCCAAGTTTAATGACTGCGCCGACCGTCCAATAAACGTCATCAGTTTGTGCACCTGACCCAAGGTAACATCATCGAACATAAAGTGTCGAAACTGTCGTTCGCATTTCATCAACTCAACTGCAGGACTATGCTGATCCGAGAGGACAACTTTTGTGAATCGCACACAGGTGCGAGCAATGAACTCCGTCTGATAAAGGGCATTTCTCCAACGGTGGCAGGTGGCACCAGCAGCCAATAGATCTGTGTATCCCAGGTATTTGTATATGTGTAATACAATCTGTGTGCATGAATGAATCGAACAATAATTTATTGTCAGCTGACTTGTTGTCTCTGAGGTCACGAGGAAAAAACTGTGCTTACCTCTAGCGGCAGTTCACTATAGTTGTGGAGGCAATAATCCAAGGACGACATTGTTGCAACAATGAAATCCAATGATTTAAGTCCTTATTTAGTAGCGCACCCAACCAACAAACTACCTCCCACTTACTACTTTAGTAAACTATTAATCAGTGCGGCCGTATTTTGCAAATCATAAATTACCGTTTCGTTACCCTTAATTGTAATATCGTTTAAAGGGAACAACTACATATCGCAACAATCTCAAAAGTAATGTATTTCTTCAAATCAAACGAACTAGTTTATTAAACGGTTTAACTAACCGGTTGGTGCGTCATCGAAAACTCGAATTATTTACAGACTAGTATATTTATTGAGACAGCTGTTATTTGGTATTTTATGTAATTTGTTCTCCACAAGCCTGGGCATACTTATTTTCTATGACATCAGTTTTAGCTTTGCTGTCCAATTTTGTTTTGCGAAAAACTTTTGGGACGATTTGCAATCAATTTAAAGATAAACAACTTATTCGAAACGAATTCAAGAAAATCCACCCGCAGTGCCCACCATAATGGCAGATCCAAAATTTCAAAATCTCCCCGGCATTGTAAGTCTAGCTTAAATATATATATGTACATATGTAAATGTGTAAATACATCATGCAATTCATTGCAGGCTTATGACCAACCGGATGTTTATGAAACGCCAGATGACCCAGAGCCCGATACGTCCGACTACTACGAGGAGGAACCGGAGAACGATGCAATTGAGCGTATGCACATCTCACCAAGCGTTGCGCACAAACGCTTTAATAAAGCCTCACTCGAAGGCAGTGTCGATTTCACGGATCGAATTGGGCGCCGCTTGTGTCGTGGCTACGATGTGCGAGGAGGGGAATACGAATTGGTTGGTTTAGGTGAGAAGGAGACACCTGTGCAGAAATGCCAGCGTCTGCAGATTGAAATGAACGAGCTGCTCAATGAAGTTGCCGCGTTGCAAGTTGATCGTAAGATCGCTGATGAGGAGAAGCAATCTTACGACGCTGTTGCAACTGTAATCAGCACAGCAAAACGGGTATTGGATACTTTAAAATTGGAGCAAGTGCTGGGAAAGGAACAAATGCCCAATGATAAGCAGGTCAAGGCACTGGTCTCTCAAGTAGAAGAATTTAAGCAGTCAGGTGTCCTCACCGCGCTGCCAACACCCGGCACAGACTTAGCGTCCACGGCTCGCGTGGCAAGTCTCGAACAGCGGTTGCATCAGCTTGAAAAAGCCGTGGGAGCGCAGCCCGAGAAGCTCAGTCGTTTGACGGCGGTGACAAACACAACCAATGTACTGGAAGCTGTGAGGCATTTGAGCACCAAGGCAGCTTTGCTTCAACCCGATAAACTTGATGTAATCGAACAGCGTTTGTCTTCGCTGGCGGGCAAAATGGATGTTATTCAGGAGAAGTCCAGCGGCAGTCCACAGGATGCGAAGCGCGACCAAAAGATTTCAGAACTTTACGATATTGCAAAGCGGTCCGAACCCGTTGTTGAAATACTGCCTCATGTGATTGAACGTATGCAAGCATTGGAGTCCCTGCATAAATACGGTAAGTCCATTATGTCCATAAATGCACAATTTCCATACTAATCAATTATTTTGCAGCCAACAATTTTGCTAAAATTATTGCTGAAATCGAACAGAAACAGGGAACTATTACCACCAGTTTAGTTAATAACAAGGAGCTGCTTCATTCAGTGCAGGAAACGTTTGCTCAAAACCTGGAAACTATAAACAGCAAGGTGGCTAAAGTTGAACAGCGGGTTACGGCCATTACAAATGCAAAATAGCTCGTCGAGCATATTCTAAATATCTAGTACACATTCATGCATACCTAGAATTATACAGACTAACATGTGAAATTATTTATTTTACCCAATAAAGCAAATGCAGTGAGCTTCATATTTGGAATTCGAAAACAGCTGTTTAGACCAGCGCAAACAATACTTCTATACATACACTAATGTCGGATTGTGTCGGCATATATCGGTTCTCGGGACAATATGCGATATATCGATACTGTAATTTGTGAAATTGTATCGATGATACGATAGCACCATCGATTGTGCCACAACTCTTAGTTCTTAAAAGATAAAAAAATTATTTATATTTAAATTTCGACAAAGTATCACATTGTTAACGTAATTATTTGCAATTAATTGCATGTAAGTGACACTTAAATCCAATTACACAACTAAACACTAAGTTACATGTCACACTACTTTGGTTCTCCAAAGTTGTTGCGACCGAAAAAAAAGTGATGACGGGGCGCGCTCCAATTGGACGTGACACCATTTCATTTCATTTAAAATCTTGTACCCATTAGAACCACTATAAAACATTTCATTGAGAGAAATTGAACTTTTCAGACTGCAGACAGGACTGTCAACATGAAAATCAAAGAGCTACAGAAGACTGTGAACATCGCTTGGTCGCCATCGCAGCAGCAACAAATTTATTTGGCCGCCGGCACAGCCGCTCAGCAATTTGATTCGAATGCGAGCTCAACTTTGGAGATATACTCTCCGAATATTGGCGATGCCAGCTACGATTTGGAACTGAAGGCAAGCGTGCCCAGCGATTTCAAGTGAGTAACGCTATACATTCATTTTGAATTGTAATTATTAGAAATTGGATATTATCTCAGATTTCAGAAGCTTATTTGGAGTCCAATTGGCATAAATGGGACACACCCCAATGGCTTGATTGTGGGCGGATGTGAGGCTGGGCACATCAATGTGTATTCGGCAGCTAAGCTGCTAGCCAATGAGGAGCCACTGATAGCAAGACAGGATAAGCACACTGGTGCCGTGACCGGCTTGGACTTTAATCCATTTCTCAACAACTTGTTGGCTTCGTGTGCTTCAGAGTCAGAGATTTATATTTGGGATCTGAACAATCCGGTCAGTCCACTCAACCCAGGTGCCAAGACTCAGCCCCTGGAGGATGTTAAGAATGTGGCTTGGAATCGTCAAGTGCAGCACATTTTGGCATCCGTGTTCAGCACACGCTGTGTGATCTGGGATTTGCGCAAAAGCCAGCAGATCATCAAGCTTTCGGATACCCAGTCGCGGGTGAGATGGCATGCCATCGAATGGCATCCCGAGGTGGCCACTCAGGTCTGGCTAGCATCCGAAGATGATCAAGCGCCCGTGGTTCAGCTGTGGGACTTGCGATACGCCACAGCACCGGCAAAAACTTACCAGATTCACGATCGTGGAGTACTTGGCATGTCGTGGTGTCAGCAGGACAACGACTTGATGGTGTCCTGCGGCAAGGACAATCGCATCTACTGCTGGAATCCGAATACCAAAGTACCCGAAGGCGAAATCCTCTCCGAAGTGGCAACGACAGCTTCGTGGTACTCGGATGTTCAGTTCTGTCCACGCAATCCGGCGCTGATTGCCAGCGCCAGCTTGGAGGGCGCTGTTTCCATTTACTCGTTGAATGGCGGCACTCATCATTTGGTGCAAACATCCGAGAAGATTGCCGACTCTTTCCCGGGCATGGATCAATTTGCTCAGGCTCCGGTGCCTCAACAGGCCACTCAAGTGGTCTATCACGATTTGGCGCGTGCTCCCAAGTGGATGAAGCGCCCATGTGGCGTGGCTTTTGGTGTAAGTGTGCAAATAATTAAAGCGCTAATCAATTGTCTACAATTCATTTAAATTTTCACAGTTTGGCGGAAAGCTTGTTAGTTTCAATGGCACCTCCAAAACTGTGAAAGTGGAACAGTTGACAACGGAGCCAGGAGTTGTTGAACGTGCCAACGCTTTAGAGCTGTCTTTGGCAGGCGCCAACTATGCGGAGTATTGTCGAGAACGCGCCAATAAGTCAGCCGATCAGCATGGCCGCTACATATGGTATTTCATCAAAGCGAACTTTGAACTGAATCCCAAAGAAGAAATGCTTAACCTTCTAGGTAAGCGAACCATAAACAACCAGTTTAGAATGCAACTACAACTAGTCTAATTTTTTAGGATACAACAAAGAGGATATCGATGGCAAATTCACGAAATTCATCAAAGAGCCAGAGAGCAACTCACAATCTGACGTGGACACTCTCACGACACGCATATCAACGCTTACGCATGTGAGTCGGAGTTGTTGTTTAATGCTTTCTAGTTGTTAGTTCTGTTCCGTTTAGTTCTTATCTCATAACATATGTACCCGTTTCTTCTTATCAATATTGAGCGTTGCCTTCATGTGTTCATCTTTCCCCTTTGTACATTTCTCTGATAACAATTTCCCATGCTTGTCAAACATTTCGAGTAGAGCGACTCCTCGGAAGTTGAATGCGATCAAAGCACTAACTCTAGCACCGATAATTCGGTAAGAAATTAAGCGCATCAGCTCCATAAACAGGCCATCACTATAGGGCTTAAAATATATACTCTTTATAGAAAAATTTAATCAATAATTGTTTCTCCAATATTTAGCAAACTGCAGATAACAATGGAACTGGCATCAATCCACAAACGCTCAACGATTATCCTGAAGCCCCGCGGCTACAGTTCAAAATTCCAAGTGGTGATCGTAAGTAATAACTTTTATTTGATTGTCGTCAATTAGATAGTAATCGAGTAATATTCCTGCAGACGCTGACAGTTTGATAACGGAGGCGATACTGACGGGCAACATCGAAGCAGCCGTCGAACTGTGTCTGGAAGCGGAGCGAATCCCAGAGGCACTGATCATTGCCTCTACAGCGGGCATAGAGATTCTAACGCGTACGCAGTCACGCTATCTGTTGCAGCAGAAGAACGAGCTATCCAATGTCATTTCGGCATTGGTATCACGCGACTGGCTTGACTTCGTCAATCACTGCACCGTGGACTCGTGGAAGGAGGCACTTGTAGCGGCTCTAAAGCACAGCGAGCGCAAGGTAGTAGATATCTGCGAAAGACTCGGCGATCGCTTGTTGAATGAGTGCACGACCAGCATTGAGTTTACGCGCAATGCCATGTTGTGCTACATCTGTGCTGGCAGCATTGATAAGCTGGTGAGCGCCTGGTATCAATTGAAGCAACTCGAGCAGCAGAACGACAACTATAAGCTCAACACTCAAGAGCTACAGGAACTGGCCGAGGTGGTGATGCTGCTGACTAAATCCTTGGAACAGCAAGGCATTGCTGTGGATTTGGCTGGTCGCTTTGCTGGCTTCATATCTGAGTATAGCGGACTGCTGGCCTCCCAAGGTGCTCTGACCGCAGCTCTGCAGTACATTACCACTTTGAGTCAAACCAATATGGAAAGCGAAGACTTGAGTGAATTGCGCGAGCGCATCAGCAGCGCCGTCAACGTGGATCAAGTGCAACCAATTGCAGCAACAGCAGCAGCCACGCCAATGAACTATATGCGTCATCAAGAGCCGCGCGGCTCCTTCTCGAAGCCCTCAAATCCTTTGATTTATGGCCAGCCACAAAACCAATACAATGCCCCCACAAACAACGGTTGGCAACAACCAGCAGCACCATCGGCAGTACCCTTGGCAGCAGCTCCCTTCCAGCCAGCTCAGCCGCCTACACAAATCTTCAATCCTCCACAACTGAAAGCAGAACCACTTACTCATCCACCACGACCATCAAGCAATGCCAGCTCCACGGGAGGTCCACCGGTTGCTACAACCGGCGGATCGGGCTTACATTCGCGTTCGAAATATGTCTTGGATCCTTCTGTGGCAGCCCCAACCAGTGCTTATGGCGTGCCATATAATCCAATTCCAGCCCCAGCGACGGTGCCCTTTGGAGGCTCACTGGCGCCCATTTCACAGCCTGCCCCTGTGCCACAGACGTACAATAGCAATGCTTTCAATACCAATCCTATATCGTCGGTGCAGCAATTCAATCCAACACCGTTTTTGGGAGTTCCACAAAATAGCTATTTGCCTGGAGTTGCACCAATTGAAGCAATGCCAATTGCAGCAGCAGCTGCACCGCCGCTCGTCCAGAACATACAGCGAAATCCTACACCGCCACCTGGCTGGAACGATCCGCCAGCTTTGAAATCATCTCGAGTGGTATGCAATTTCTAATTTCTAATTGGCAATCCATTAAATGACGCATTAACGATTTATTTATTGCAGCCGAAACCGAGGCCCACAGCAGAGCCTTCCTCGGCCCCAATACTGCATCCATTGTACGGTGTCGATCCGAACCAAAATCAAAATAGCTACATGGATCCCAATCAATATCAGGTTGCTTAGAAATAACACATTCTCTCCACAGACTGTTCCTAATCTCTCTTAATATCTACTAGCAAAATGCGCCGCCAACAAGCAACAATGCGTTTTACAATCCCGCGGCAAATAATAATCCGCAGGCTTATCCGCCACAGCAGCAAATGAATTTCCAAACATCGGCGGTGCCAAATCAGCAACAACAACAACAACAGCCGCAACAGTACTGGCCAGCTCAGCAGCAGCAGCAATCCTTTGGATACACCGAGCAGCCGGCACCCATCCAAGAACAGCGTCTACCAGAACCACCGAAGGAGAAGCCTCCACTACCCGAGGAATACATTTACTTGCAAACGGTGCTGGAGGAACTGAAAAACCAATGCCTAAGCGCGACCAACGATCCGGTATGTAATTTGATGTCATTTTCAATTTAATACGATACCAGGAACCCATTTGTAGTTTCAAACTAAAATAGATATATGTATTTCCGAACATCTTCAGCTGTTCAGGCAACCTGGTGTTGTATGTTTATATATCCGTATGACCGCAAATTCAGAAAGCTCTACTGAGCAAATTAAGTGAAACTATTCCTATTCCTTTGTGCAGCACTAAATCTATTTTTTCCAGAATTTAATTCGCATTCTAGATTTATTTTTGGAACAAATTTTTAAAGTGAGAATTGCATGAATTGAATTAACAATATGTGTTGCGGGTTCCCCATAAAAAAGTCCCTCGATTATAACTTTCATAATATTGTTTCAACATTTTTAAACAGCGCACCAAGCGAAAATTTGTGGATGTGGTGAAACGATTGGAAAATCTCTATGATTGCTTGCGCGATGGAAGGGTAAGTAATTGCTAGTCACTCAGAAGTATTAAACTAATTGTTTCTCCATATTTTTCTTGGACTTGACAGCTTACGCCCACAACAGTGCAACATTTGAACCAAATCGTACAATACATTCAAATCGCCGACTATGCCAATGCCCTTGAAGTGCACACACGCATCGCTTTTGGCACGGACTTTGCCCAATGTGCTGGTTTCATGCAAGGCCTAAAGGTCTTGCTGCAATCTGCCTCGGAGTTGCAATTGGTCTTACGTTAGTTTTATTATACTATATAAATATATTCAGTTTGGAAGGTAGCCAACACAAGTGCTCATGTTCTACCCACGAAAAGTTTATACAAAAATATGTGTCTATCAAAATCAAAATTTAGTTGCTGTTTGTTTATAATGTGTGTATGTACTCTTTCATTTTTTTGTTAATGCAAATAAATATAAAGATAATCCGTATACCTAACCAGAGAAAATTTCAAAACAAATAGCGAGACAACGTTATATATATGTAAACATAAGAAGAACAATAAAGAAATCTTTATTCCTATATTAACTTTGGCTGATTACGTATATTATCCAAATCGAGCATTGCCTGATTACCTTGTGGTGATGGTGCCACTGGAGATTCCGAACTGTGCATCTTGGCTATTTCGGCATGATGATTGTATGGCATGCGTTGCTCGGGGAGCAATCGATACTTCTTAAGGTACACATAGGAAGCATTGGAAATATTACTGGGACTCTGATGAAAATTGTCAATCCGACGCAAAGGCGTTGCGTCGCTGCCCGCGTTGCCAGTGGAACCATTGGCTGCTGTTGTTGGTGACAAACGCAGATCGTCCATGAGCTCGTTGATTTGCTTTTGGGGTAGATACTTGCGTGCCAGTTCATTCATCACCAAACTCTTTTCCGTGTTCGGTTTTTGTAGAACGCCATTAACCACGGGACTATTGGCTGCCGGCGACTGCTTCGCCTGTGGAGTGTTGGTTCGGTAACCAGTTGATTGGGCCATTGGTGGTACAGCTCGGGGCGACTGAAATTGCGGTGCACTGGGTCTGGCCGGCACTTCATATGGCGTGACACGCTCATCCTCCTCGACTATATATTCATGAACTTTGGGCATGATGGGTTTCACCGTCCCATTACCTAAAATGTTTCAGTTTATTCAACTTACAATTTAACCCGATCCCCTATATACTTACTTTTCGAATTCAATATTTCACACTGCGACGAAGTCTCTTTAAATGTCTTTGCGCCGTTTTGAAGTTGCTGTTGAACCAATGACTCGCATAGACGTCTCAAGTGCTGCTGCTCCTGACGAATAATATCCAACTGAGTCAGCACTTCCCTCAGATCATGTTTGTTGGCCAAATTGCTCATCTCACACAAAACTGTGGACAACGAGTCTCTTCTCGATGGTGTAGATTCTGGATCCGTTTGGGTACCGGCACAAATGGTGAGCACATCTGTTGTGATGGATTGAGAGTTACTTTGAACAGTTTGTACATGTGAAGGCGGGAACGTTTCTCGTGTGTAAGTAGGGAGTACATTCGACGCGTAGGCCACATTCGAATTAACTGCCAAGGGTTGCGTGGTAGGCGTTGAACGATCCACATCAAAGGCGCGAGAATCGCGGCAGATAATTATACTCATTGCATCTGGGAACAATTTGCGGAACCGGTGGGGAAGCGGGACCCAGTTCAGTTGTCAGCACCGGTGAGAAGTTCACCCGCGGCAAAAGCTGTTTCTTCCAGGAGGCAAAAGTCGGTGGCTGTTGTTGTTGTAGCTGCGGTCGCAATTGATGTTGATGCTGCTGCGGCGGTTGACCAAACAATATTGAAACTTCCGGAACTGTAGGTTTAACCATTTCCTCGTTATGTCCCATTGGAACTGCTGCAGCTGGTCTTGGCGCCGCTCTAGGCAACATATCTTCTGTTTCCGGCATAAACATTTCTTTAGAATTGTCAGTTTCGTTCAAATTGAATCCGGGCGCGACTTGCAAAATTGTACTACGCCTGCGAGCAAAGCTACTTCTGCCAAGAGTTGTAATCACTTGCAATCGATACTTTCGATAAGTGCACAATTTATCGAAACCCTGGCTGCACCATATGTGAGTCAAGCTGCGTCATAGAAGAATACAAAATATATCAAACAGCTGCAACATAAAATATTCCAACAATTATGCCAGTTTTGGAAAACATCGAAACCATGACAGTAAACACATCACCTGCACCTCCAGCGGAAACGCACGATCCACAACCAGTTCGGGAATTAACACAAACAGATCATCTGAACAAACGTCTCCTGAAGTCATTGTTGGACTCCATGATGAAATCTTCAGTGGACGCCCAAGAGAAGCCAACAGCAGTAGAGTCAAACGACAGCGATTTTGATGATTGATTTCTATATTTACATTATATTATAAAGTCAAGGTTTTGGTCATGCTTCACCTAACTAAAATAAAAACTATTTTGTATTAAACCAGCAACGCCTTTTAAATACGCCGACGTTTGTTATTTTGCACAGGTGGAGGAGTAGTTGATGGACTAATAGATTCATTCGACATGGAGCCTCGTGTGCGTTTTGCAGGTCTTTTCGGCAAATCCAAGGCTTTTGACGACGCCTTCTTTTCCACGTCCTTACCGTCCTTGACGGTTGCCTGCAATGCTGCAAATTTTCCACCTGTAACGATAACAAAGAAAACTCAGGTAGCAAGCGCATCACGAATTGCATTGAACGTCGTGTTACCTTTACTGTTGTTGTCTGTTTGCAAAGTTTCGGATGCTTCGGACACCTCGCTATCGTTCGCTGCAATAGTTTTCTTGCTTAAGAACGACGCGTAATCCTGTTCGGGCAAACTAAACTCTCGCTCTTCGTTGGGAAACGGAAGACACTCGAGATTATCGAGTTCCTTCAGCTTGTACATGGTGCCCAGGTGACGCCAGATCAAATCGCTGGGCATTTCGCGGTTCAGCGACTTCGAAAGACGTTCCGAAATGCAAGACATGTAGAAGTGTTTGTTTATACCCACTGGACGCAGTCCTTCCATGGCATGAAAGAGCTGTAATTCCTCCTCCGCGGACCATTCGTCCTTTGCCGACATTTCAACACTGATGTGCATGCTACGGATGCGGCACAGAACACAAACACACATGACAAACCGATATGTTTTTAGTTCACCCTGTCGATAACATTATCGATTTGAAATCTACGTGCAGCCAACTTCACGTTTCATTGGTTTTGGGTGTGTATCTTTTTGTTCGAGCCAAGTGCGCTCGTAGTTATTTTTCTGCAATATTCGTATTAAAAACATAATTAAAAGCTGGTAAATAATTAAAGTAAATCGTAGTTGACGTGTAGCTGTGCTTGTGTGTGTCCAAATTAACCTAACTCTTAAGTTTTGTGTTTAGCATATTAGACTTCTATGTATGTGTGTATAAAGAGGCGTTGTACGAACATATGTGTATGTGTATATGTGTCCATTTCTGCTCTAACGCAACAAAATCAATTGGGAATTGTCAAACACCCTGCTGAATGTAATTTGCGTTGTCTTTTTCGATGTTGAAACCTGTCAATTGCAGAAATGAAAAACGCATTTCCCTCATCGTTGAACAGTTAATCATTAATTAGCGATCAATACAAGCATTTTTTCGATGTGAATCGTTTTTCATACACACAAGCGCGCATACACATATACACATATATCTACACATACACGCATACAAAAATGTGAATATGACAAATTCTATCAACTATTTAGAAGTTTCACTGGATGAAAGTGATTAAGCAAGCCTGAAAACCTGTCACAATGGATCAATCCTATACCTATTACTCTCTCATATTTTCTTTTCAAGCTGTCAATTTTCGTTGTGCAAAATTGTATGTCGTTTGTTCAATGTCGTGTCATCTTCTGGTCGTGTTAAAAGCACGAAAATGAATCCGAAAAAGATATGTTTGAAGTTTAAACGATTATTTAGTTGCAATTGCTCTTTTTTAACTTCATTTACAGCGCCCCAATCAGTCTCTCATCCCCCCAACAGAAAACAAAGAAATTACAAAAAAAGAGAAACATTTCGAAAGTTTTTGCACACAAACACTTCTACTTAATTTCACGTAATTTACATATCGTATCGTATCTGAGTACAGAGAACATTTTCAACCATAGGCCTATCCGAGACAGCCGTAATGGACGTAATGTCATCATCCCTACAACAGCAGCGCATTGTCGTTGAGCAGCTGCGCCGCGAGGCCGCCATCGATCGGCAGACAGTATCGGAGTCGTGCGCCAAAATGATGAAGTATATCACGGAGCACGAGCAAGAGGATTACCTATGGACTGGTTTCACCAGCCAGAAGGTAAATCCGTTCCGCGAGAAATCCTCGTGCACTGCTCTCTAAGCAGTTTCTATGGAGATCTTATTTTGTCATTAAGTTCGTTTTTAAATAGTACCCAATTGCAAAATGATAAATAAATAAATTAATTTGTAAAACCCAACAACTAAAGTCGCCACCACCAGATTACCGATTACAAAAATTAGAAGCAATATTATAAATTGACTATTGTACAATACGCCTCAAGTGTACCAAAGAGTAAAGGAGGGGCTTTAGGAAATAACACAAGTATGATAAAACTAGAGAAACGATAGCCGTAAATAGCGTATATTTATGGCTGAAATTTGTAATCCCTGATATAAAACACTTTGGCATTTACCGAAATAATATCAATAAATTTGTTTGCGATTAGTGAAGCAGAGTAAACGAGAAACCCAACTTGAAGGACAATTATTGTGCGGACTATAGCAACAACTACCTATGAACTATATCTCTTATATATTTAAAATATATCAACAATAATATATATATATATATATATTTATTGAAACACACACACTAAACAACACGAATAAAAACAAGAAGCAAACCAAACACATTTTTTGCCTACTTATTTCCATGATTATTAATCCAAGTTCAAAGTTGTTAAAACATAATCAAAGGTATAAACGAAAGTACATTTAAAAATCCCCAAACATAATAACTGGGCCAACACTACTATATGATTACTTTAAAAAGCTTTAAATTTAGGCAAATAAATGCCAAATGCAAACAACATGCTAGTTCAACCTTAGTGCGTTTATTATCAATGTTTTTTCTTAGTAAATTATTAAATCTCGTTGCTATAGCGCAACATCAAATATAAAGTGCAAATATATTGTATATCTATCTATCTACATATTACCTTAGCGTAGCTTTTGCCATTTTATTAATTCACAACCAATATGAACGAAGCAATGAACAATGATTGTTGAACGATAATTTATTTTGTGACTTAGATCGATGTGAAACACAATATATGAATCCGAGAATTGTTAATTCTTTAGGTAAAATAATCAAATCGTTTCAAGAAGAATGCGTGATCCTTGTTTTGATGCAAGTGAATATGATGCAAAACAAGAACACTAGGAAAAATTAACACATCAATTAATATGTATAATCATCATTCAATTCAAATCCAAAACTATGTCGACAATGCGAATGCACGTCATCGTCGTCATGATTCAATGATTTGTCCGTGGTTGAGGCCTATATTTTTATAAAGCATAATGAAACAAAGTGTTATTGCATGAGAGGCAAAGTATATATTAAAGCTGAGTTATTTTTGTATACTCAAATAAATTGGTAATGGGCATAATTGTATGGTATAGGAGTGAAATAAATCGGTTCTCCCACAAGAGAAGCATCGTCATTTTATATTCATACTACAATTTTCGATCATATTTCATCACAACTACTATAAAACCTTGAGTGATCCATTCGGACTTGTCGACATTGTTAGTAAATAATTCAATTTTATCGGTTCTTCCATTGTTGCATTTATAGAAATTGGCGAAACAAAAACAAAAATATCAGCTAAGAATCACGCGTTTTTGCAACGAAAACAAACTTTTTGATTTTCACCTGAATTGAAAGTAGATTCTGGACTCTGTTCTGCTGTCGTGAGCATTCAGCAGAAAATTGTTCAGAATTTCAAGTTCTCAACTACAGATATGTAGTTGAATAACATTTGTAGCTCTTGGAACCAAAACTGCAGTTGGTTGTTAGCTATTTTAATATTTCGCATGAATATTTGCTAAATAATTTTCGATTTATTGTTTGTTTCGCAATCTTACAATTTGAGTAATTCTCCATTTATTTTTGAAAATAAAAGAAAAACTTACTACAAAGCTGATAAGCAATTCAACGATTCACTGGAGCACGAATAGTTTGAATTGTTATTATCGGTCGAATTTGTATTTGCTACAAAGAAGCTAAATATTACACAAAACTATGAAAATTAATAATGCACGAAATATCCGAAGAATAATGAGATAACACTTTAAAAACTTTATTAACTTCAATTTGAAAATGACAACGATATCGTATTTTATTCAAATCAAATATTGAAATGTATCTGCGCATACGCATTTGAAATATGTTATGTACTCCAAAATGAACATAATAATCGTTTGCTTGAATTCCAAAAAAAAATAAAAGGCTTAGATGAGTTATCTAGCGGAGACACCAAAAAATTTTCATGCATTTTATTTATTGAATGTACCGGGAGGGTTTTTAAGATTATTTTCAGTATAAATTAAAATTAAACTTTCAAATTGTAAATATTATATTATTACATTCCCCACCCTATTCCGAATTTATGGACCGTTACTGCTTATTTGCAGATACAGTTACATTTGTAAGCCCAATTTACTTCGTTGTAAACTAAAGGCTCTGCATATGAATATTCTTAAAAATCATTCCAGTTTTTGTAAGTTTAGTTTATTAATACAAGAAGCTGTGAATGGGTGAGTGTGTTGTTTTGTGTGTGTGTATTGTTAATGAAATTTGTAATTTCGTGTAACTACTCGCATATGAAAATACATATAGAATTATTTTTTTTTTTGCCTGATGGAGTACTACAATTATTAAGTTATACATTTTAGTTGTTGATTTACTTAATCTTGAGTTTAACTTTCATCATCACTGCCAGCTGCCTGTCGTGGCTTCGGGCCTCCAGCACGCTTTGCCATAATTATCTGATCCACTTTCAGGATGGTTGTAGCTGCACCAACAGCGTACTTGAGCCCCCAGAATTTGGCTTGATACAAATCAAAGATTTTCGCTTCAGTCACATCGATTGTTGCCGCTTTGTCCGACTCAATGTCGTAGCCAATGTTTTTGCCCTTCTCGGAGTTGTGGGCCAAATACAGTTGGTTGACAATCTCGGTAGCATTGGTGCCAGTGTTTTCGGCCAAAGCCTTCGGGAAAACTTCAAGGGCATTGGCAAACTTGCGCACCGCATACTGGTCCAGTCCGGGCAAAGTGTCAGCATAAGCAGCCAGCTGTGTGGCCAACTCGATTTCAGTGGCGCCCGCACCCGGCAAATAGCGACCATCGCGAGACAGGCATTTGAAGTTATTGACAGCGTCATCCAGTGCGCGCTCAATGTCATCCATGAAGTTGTCTGTGGCTCCTCGGATAACAATCGTGGCAATTCGCGAGTCTTTGCCATCGCTCCTGCAAATCGAAATTAAAATATGTAAGTAAACAGAGTTCTAAGCTCTGAAAGTGACTGCACAGACTCATACCTGAAGGCCACAATTGTGGTATCACCCAGTTCTTCGATGCACACTTTGTCGCAGTAACCCAACTCCTCCTGGCTGGGGGTGGTAATGCGGGGCAGCACTGTGGCATTGACTGCGCGGCTCAAACGACGCAAATCGAATTTGGAATTGAGGCGCACGGCCATCAGATTGTATTTATTCAAGTAATGCAGCGCCATGTCGCCCACTTTGCCGCCGGCAACGACTACTTTGACGCCAGCATCAGCAATCGCCTTGATTTGAGACTCCAGCAAACTCTCTTCGCCGGACGAGAAGTTCAACAGCTCATCCGCAGACTTGATCAGCACGGTGCCCTTGGTTTCCGTTTGAATAATGTCAATTGGGCACGAGAATATGACAACCTTTGCCTTTTCGGCAAAGGTGATATCGCCTTCGACGAAACGCTTGAAGACCATGCCACGCACGACCTCAGACTTGGTCAGGCCGCTGCCCAGAATTTTGCAAATGCGAATGTTGTCCACATTGAAGGTGCCCTCGTCGGGCAAAATTGACACGCAGGCCTTGCTCACCAAGTCGTTGAGGAAATCTTCTTGACCGTATTGCTTTGACATGATAGCGGTGCGAAGCACTTCTTTCACCTTGCTGACATCGCGGAAGTCTTCGATTTTGTGGCACACCAGCTTGGGCAGAATCTCCAGTGTCTTGTTCAAAGCCTTCTCATAACCATCGGCAATCTCGGCGGTTGTGATGCCCAGACGCAGCAGCTCTTCAGCCGACTCCAACAAGGCGCCGGCAAACACAACAACGAAGTTGGTGCCATCACCGACCTCGGCGTCCTGCATTTGACTGGCCATCACAATAAGCTTGGCCGCCGGATGCTCCACATCGAGTTCACGCATTATGGTGCCCGCATCGCTTGTGACAAACTGCTTTTCAATGTGATTGATGATCATTTTGTTCATGCCATTTGGTCCATAGGCAGAACGCATTGTCTGTGCAAACTCCTTGCAGGCGCTAATGTTGCGATAAACTGCCTCCTCCAGACCGCTATACATCTAAAATATCGAGCAGATATAGCATTAGACAATTTATAAAGAACATCTGTGCGATGACTAATCACGCGCTTCGCTCTATGAGAGCACCGCCTGTTTTTCGCAAAATTTCAATGAAAGAGGTGTAGAATGTATGTAAATGTGGGTATTTCACATTTATTTCACTTACGCGGGCACCATCCTTCAGCATTTGCGCCACTCCGGGTGCTTTTGGTACAGATAAAGCCATTTTTGCTCGCAGATATTTCAACAAAACGAAGAGCAGCTAATGCAAGTCAATCAGTCGGTGAAACACTTAACCTCAAAACAGACCGCACGAAACTTCTGGATTGCACACTGGATGTGAACCAAAATACTAATTCTATCTGCTCAAAAATACTGTAAAATGTATATTTATTTTTTTATTTTTACAGCAAATGTATCTTCACTTTTAAATCGATTATCTTATTGATTTTATTTACATTCTTTTTTAAATGGATAGTTATTATGTGGTCTCTCCATTTTAAAGGTTTTTTTTAACTATTCTCCGATTCGAACTAGCTGATTTCTTGCGGTATGTCTATACCAAATAAAAATACTTCTTTTACATCGCTATTCAAAACTCAATCCTGTGTTTTCCATTTAAATCACATCGATGTCAGCTTTACCTCAATAGAAAACTGACTTACAACTAACTATATAAATCATAATTGAATTATTATATTGAAATGCAATCATTCGTTGATAGAAATAAGACCATGTCGTGTATCGATTATGACAAAAACCTGTCGGTATGTTCGATATTGTAGTCTTTTCGATAATATCGATATTGTTCCGATATGATCCCAGCACTATTTTAAACCATACTGTGCAGATCCCCTAGGTTTTAAAGCGATGTCAGTGGCCAAGAAGCACGTGTTGGCGTTTTCGCCGAATGGTGGGAGGCTGTTTGCTCAAGTGGATGAGCATGGCATACTGCGAATATGGAACACTGAGACCAATACGTTGAAGCAGGAATTCACGCCAAACCTGCAAGTATCTGGGGCCTGTAAAGCGCTCACGTGGGTTACGGTTGCCGCGTCGCGTCCAAAGAAGACGCGCAAGTCGCTGCCGCCTGGACCACCAGTACCAGAGAAATATTATATTGCTGTTGGAACGGCAAAGGGCGTGGTTGTGCTATACTCTTTGGCCGCGGGAAGCGTATGTTAAAATCAATTGTAGAACTCGCATAGAAAGTGATTTACTTCGATGTTGTTTACAGATTGAACGTACGTTAGGTAATGACAGCCACAATGGAGCCATCACTTCCATAACCTATGACAACAATGGACACCTGTACACTGTGGGCGCAGACTGTCGAGCACTTGTTTGGTCCTTGACCGAAGAACGTTGCATTGGAGAGTGGTCAGTGGGGCCGGAGAAGCCATTAAATATAACATATTTACCCAAGAGTCGCACCCTGGCGGTTGCCTCACGTCAAATAAAGATCTATGATGTGGACACCAAGGAGCTGGTGGAAACCTGCACGGGTCACTCTGGTGAAGTTAATGCCATCAGCAGTTTTACATACAACAATAATGTGGAATACGTGCTCACCACGGCCAAAATGGAGCGTATCATCTCGTTCTGGAAGGTAAACAAAAAGGGCAGGAACAAGGCGTCAATCTGCACACTGTTGATGGAAGATGTGGCCCATAGCTTGGCTTGCGAGGTGCGCGACGATGGACAGATGCGTGTGGCCAGCGTCACCCGTAATGGCAATATTCACATCTACCTGCTGAATATGGAGAGGTAACTGCTTCAAGCGTTACTCCTGCTGCCACATAATAACTCTCTATTCATTGTCTAATTAGTTTGTCTGCTGAGAAGTACATCAAGCCAAAGGTGACGCTGCAAATAGCGTCGGACGGAGCGGATACAGTTGAGCCCATTCTCGCAGTTGCCGCACACTTTGTGTATGATGAACAACGTGCTCACGAGATTCTCTTTGGCTACGGCACTCGCAGCCTGCTGCAGTTCGAAAAGTACACACCCAACTACGGCGAAAAGCTGAATGTCATTGTGCGCACGGATCCCAAGAAGTTGTACGCAAAGAAGAAGCGTGGTGATCAGAGCGGCACACAGGAAGCACTGAAGACAAAGATACCCATTATAAGTAAGTCAGAGGTAGAGTACAACAGTGCGTTGCCCATTTCAAAGAAGAAGATTCAAAATGATGTACCCATGGAGGCGCGTCTCGAGAGCCTGACAATTGAGGCCAGCAAGCTGCCCGACGGCAAACTGCAAAGCCAGAGCAAGACGCAGCTTTTAATGCAGGCGCTGCACAGTCAGGATCAGTCGTAAGTTGACAACGTCAGAAATCTTGAGTTAATATTAAAATGGCAAATTTCCTAATCTGCAGCATGTTGAAAGCTGTTTTGGATACCGACGATCGACTGACCATTAAGTTAACTTTGGAACGCTTGCCACTCGAGTACATCAGTCCTTTGTTGAACGAGCTTTCCACAATGCTGCAAGGCAAGGCAGCCAAGTAAGTGGCAGCATTTTAGATATTTGTTGTAAAATACCAATTAAATCTGTTTGTATTTTAATGATACAAAGTGTACGTTGTGCTCTGCACTGGCTGCAAGTCCTCTCTACAACACGTACGAGTGTCCTGATGTCAGAGGACAAGGAGGAGCTCCGCGACAAGCTGGGAGTCTGCCTGGGGATCGCAGAACATCGTATGCATTGCATCGCAGAAGCTCTACAGTGAGTACTCATTTAATGACCCTTCGGTTTTTAAACATCCACAAAAGGCACACTTATTTATTTATTGGACTTTGGGTCCATTTTTCCCCTGGGGGTATCTACGGGCTTGGGCTTGGCAATGGTGCCGTGGCGACTCTCGCAGATCTCAGCAAAGAAGCTGAGCTTAGTGTGCAAAATAGTGTCAATGTAGAATCTCTGAAATGTATCCGAGTTGATTGCACGGCTGCCCAGCGCATAGTATAGTGTCCGATAGCCTTCGAAGCGGTAGGTGACCATAACTGGGTAATGGGACTGTAACACCTTTGAAACAGTAACAATAAATCGAACCTTTGCAACTGCCAATGGATTGGGACACCGTGGTGTGGGACGCGAGAAGTGGGCATCGATAAAATAGATGGTTCCCTTGAGGGGCACATCATGGCGTCTGTTGTTGGTGAGAACGACACACTTGGTTTCCGGCGACAGTTGCCACTTAGCTATAAACTCGCGAACTATTGGGATCATGTTGCTGTAGTCAAATTCCCCGATTGTCAACCAATTGCGCATGGTTTCGCTTGCTGAAGAGTATTCACTTACGCCAAAGGGCGTATCGAAAATGTTCTGAGACTTTGTAAGTGCCACCTTGCTCTGTCCTTTCGGATATTTGTAGCAAAAGAGGCCGCGAGGATCAGATTGAATCACGGTTAAGGCTTCGCAAATGGTGGCATTGACCATGTTAAAAATGCACTCCAAGTCAGCATCATCGCACAGTGGCTTTTTGCAATTTGCCAAAGATTCATTTAGATAATTCATATCTGACATGGGTACTACGCTGAAATGTTGAATCCGATGAGTAGCAGTTACATCAGAGTCATCCTTTTCCAATTCAGTTGATGATCTATCATTAACTTCAATCGACGGAGAAGAGAGAAAATCGTCCAAATCTGCCATCTTTCTTGAATGTCACACAAATTTAGCACAAATATGTTCCTATGATTTGAATTGTTTTTGTTTTAATTTTTTTTAACACATTTTCCAGGGTGTCAGGACGAGTTAAGCTTGTCATCAATCATATGAAACGCAACGCGAACAATCACTTGAACGAAGGCGGCGTCTTAATTGTCGATGACGATCAAGGTAAACAACGATTTATTTTTGGTTTATTAAATATACTACTATACATTTTAATACCCATCAATTAGCTGATGTGGATGCATCCCAGATTGGTGAAAGCAACTGGAGTGATGTAGAGGATGAAGATAACAACACAAATCTGGTATTGAATGATGATGATGATGACGACGACGACGATGACGATCAAATGGAAGCCGATGACGATGTTGCAGCCGATGTGGAAGATTTAGCAATGACGCAAGATTCGTCGGAGGACGACGACGATGACACAGATGCTTCCGCTGGTTAATATAAAGCAACCCTGCGTGACCTGTGCAAGTAGTTATCTAAGTAAGGCCAATTAAAGAGTTTTTCGGCTCCCATCCATTAATAGAAGAAAACTGTTTGGGTTTTATTTTTCAAACACATCTTTAATCTGCTTTAGACCGACCGGCATTTTTTCTGATAATATTTAAACTACATCAAACAACAACATATAATGTGTAATATTGTAACTACCGATAGTGAGATTATTGCCGATTTGCAAACAAATGCTTTTACATAGAATTCCAATATGCATGCAAATATAACAATAGTATGTAATAGATATATGTAAATTTTGTGCCATAAATAATTTGGTAGCATTGATTATTAATAAGATGACGATCCAATTGAGCTAAGATCCCAATTCCGGATTTGATTGCGCCGGTTACCAGTTGCTGCTTCCTCGCTTACAATGTTTACTTCCAATTCGATTTAATGAAACTAATGAGGCCATTGGTCGAGCTGTCGTGTCCGGTAACTTCCTCGCAATGATCCAGTTCTGGTTCAATTGCCTTGGCCAGCTGCTTGCCCAGCTCAACACCCCATTGGTCAAACGAGTTGATGTCCCAAATGATTCCCTGTACAAATATTTTGTGCTCATAGAGTGCTGTTAAATGGGAGACAAACATTAATTGATGCTGCAAACTTTTGGTAGCTCATGCAATTTACCAATTAATGCTCCCAGTGTGAAAGGTGAAACTTTCTTGACAACAATTGAGTTCGTTGGACGGTTGCCAACAAACACCTTGTGTGGTAGCAAATTCTCCAGCTCATTGCCGCACAAACCAGCTTTGGCGAGCTCCTCCCGAGCTTGCTCGCAAGTCTTACCCATCATCAACGCCTCGGTTTGAGCCAGGAAATTTGAAAGTAAAATCTTGTGGTGTTTTCCTCCGGCAATTGGGTTGTGCGTCTGTGCTGGCGCAATGAAATCGCATGGAATTAGACGTGTGCCCTGATGAATCAATTGGTAGAAAGCGTGTTGGCCATTTGTGCCAGGCTCGCCCCAAACAATAGGTCCGGTGTTGTAGTTAACATTCTTGCCCGATTTGCTGACAAACTTGCCATTGCTCTCCATGTCGCCCTGCTGGAAATATGCCGCAAAACGATGCAAATACTGATCGTATGGTAGCAAAGCGTGTGTCTCCGCATTGTAGAAGTTCGAATACCAAATGCCCAGCAGTGCGAGAATAACAGGTGCCTGCAAGAAATAATAATTGAGCAATTACAAAGAATGTTAATTGTTACCGCCCAAACGTCAGAGTTCAATATATAACAAAATTTTACTGTTTCTGATCAGAGTTATCGGCTAACATTGAAATATTCTGAATTGTGCTATCGATGCCAAGGTATAAACAGAATCGTTACCCGATACCTATGACACGCGAAAAAACTATAAAAGAAGCGAAGAGAAGCTCGGAATCCCGCTTGGAATTGTTAGTTAATAAATAAATACGATTGTAAAAAAGATTACGCAATTATACGAATACATCAACTCACATTCCTCTCCAATGGTGTCGTTTTAAAGTGATTATCCATAAAATGGGCGCCTTCCAGCAGCAGTTCAAAGTTCTCAAATCCAATGGATAGGCAAATGGACAATCCAATGGCCGACCACAACGAGTAGCGTCCGCCTACCCAATCCCAAAAGCCAAACATATTGGCACAATCAATGCCAAAGCCTGTGACCTTTTCTTTGTTGGTGGATAGAGCTACAAAGTGCTTGGCAACTGCGTCCTCCTAAAATTTCACATTTTATGGGTCAATGGAAGTGGATCAATGATCAGAATTTCAACTACATACATCCTTCGTGTGCTCCAACAGCCAGCACTTGGCAGACGTGGCGTTCGTGATGGTCTCTTGAGTGGTAAATGTCTTCGAGGCAATGATGAACAAAGTGGTCTCATAGGAAACCTTTTTCAGGACCTCAGCCATGTGGGTGCCATCAATGTTGGACACGAAATGCGAGTGCAATCCTTTGCCGTAGGGCTTGAGGGCTTCTGTCACCATTAGGGGTCCCAGGTCGGAGCCTCCGATGCCAATGTTCACAACGTCGGTGATTTGTTTGCCGGTGCAGCCGCGCCAAACACCCGAGATGACCTTGTTCGTGAACTCCTTCATGTGCGCCAACTCGGCACGCACATCCTGCATTACATCGCGGCCATTGACGATCACGGCATCCGAGCTACGATTACGCAATGCGGTGTGAAGGACAGCGCGATTCTCGGTAATGTTAATATGCTCGCCACAGAACATCGCATCACGTGCCGCCTCAACATGACGAGATTTGGCTAGTTCCAAGAGCAGCGGCCAAAGATCCTCGTTGATGCGGTTCTTGGAGTAATCCAACAAAATTTCACCATCGTTGGGCGTCGTCAGCCGCAAGCTGTTAACAAGATAAATTGATTATTGACAATTGGGGGAAATCAATTTGTTTGACCTTAAGGCGAGTGTTAATTGTCATACGATACGATAACGGAGAACGGCGAATAGCGAACAGCGAACAAAAAGGTCGTTACTTTGACCTTATGCAAGGACAAAGATTATCAACAATTTAAAAACTGATTTCACACTCTAATATGCGACTATCGTCACTTTGAAATTAATATGCACTTTCTTATTCAATTACATTTGTTGTCGTAACACTAAATTTGATTTAAATATTTAAGCTCATCGAATTGGGCGGTTTGATTCGCAACGTTGGCGATGCCGCTTTGTCTACGTCATAAACATCTACGTCATATATGTTGGCAGTTAATGGAAAGTATCATTCAATTTGATTGTATGTATGTATATGTATATATATATATACATACATATGTACTACATATACTATATGTATACTATATATATACGTATATATATATGTATATAGATTTCACTGACGGTGAAAATTCACAAACTCGCATACGCACCTGAATTTGGAAAAGCGCTTGGGATCGTCGCTAAACAATTTCTTAATAACAAGCTCTTGGTTATGGGCATCGTAGTATTCCTGGAGCTTCTTGAAAATTGGCTCTTGATTGAGGGGGGGCAGTGTACCAGCCATTTTCCTTATAGAGGTTTTGTTAACACAACTTGACACAAACAACGACGAAATACAACTGTTCGCGTTAAACGCAACTACACTTTACTTAAATATGATTGATACTCTTTCTTGCTTAGCCGAACACAGAACCGTCAATATTTGTTGGAAGCGGGCAACAGAGCCCACTGCTAAGTATCGAAAAGCCGCCGTTGTTGAACTAATAGTGAAGTGATGGTACCGTAATGGTCGTCCTTTTCCACCCACCAGCTGGAAATGTTTTCAGCTTCAATGTCAAATGAAAAACAAGCGACGGTGTTGCCACGTTTTAATATTTCGCTGTTGTAATTTTGAAAATATTATTTCATTTTAAAAGACTGCTACATTTTCAAATAACTTAAACATCAAAAGTACGTATCTAAATTTTCTACGATTATATGAGGTAAATAACTCATAATTTTAAATTTCCGCAAAGTGGCAGCTCTTCTAAAACTAGTGCTGCCAGTACCATGAAAATTGTTCGGAAAACTGGTATTGGCAGATTTAGTCCAGAGTGGAATGTGATTATTCTTGAAATATAACTTTAAAGTCCATTAGGTCTTATGTTAGAAAATTTGTAAAAATATCGCAAATATTTTTTAATTGCTAATGATTAGATTGCCGTACCGTTCACGAAAAACCAACAAAATCGTTCAACGTGCTGTCGTCTCGTGTATGGCCACCAGTGAGCATATGAAGAACCCAACACTACAAAGATGGCGACGCGCTCGCTACTTGTTAATTAACAGAGCAAGTTGTTTTTTTTTTGTGAAAAGTTTAAAAGCTTGAAATGAAATATAATGTAAACAAAATATGCAAAACTTGCAATCAAAAAATGTGCGCAACATATTCATAATGAACTGCGCAAGTGTACGAGTTGCTTTGAAAACACAAACCGAAACTGAAGTGAAACTAATACAAACATTACAAAAGCAAAGGTAAATGAGCAACAAGTGTTGGAATTTTTAAATGAATGTTTTGCTCGGAAAATAATTAAAATACTCCATGTCATTGGACAGAAACAATTGCCGCGACTGCCTCAAAAAAGTCTAAAAAATGTAGTCGACTAAATAGAACAGAAATTAACGCTGACTTCGCACTGCACACGTAACCTTGTGAATGCGCGTAATTCGGTAGCAGAAGCAACAGAAGCAGATAGCAGTGGAAGTGGATGTGGAAGTTGCTGTAGCTAATGATTGGAATTTGTTTTTAGATGCTACGTTTCGTTGAATATTTGAAAGTGCGAATTAAAACAAGTGTTATCGATTTATTTACAGCGGACAATACAAATCACCGTAAAGAGGACGTCGGGTACGTCAGCTATAAACAGAAAAAACAACATGGACCCAATTGGGGGCAGCAATGCTTCCAGCAACAGCAGCAGCTCCAGCTCCAGCTCTAGCACCACAAACAGCAGCAGTAACAATGGCAACACACGTATTACTGACGGCTGTCCATGCTCCACTGCAACTGGGATGCATCACAACGAACAGCCGCAGACGAAAAGGCAAAAGATAGACAAACAAATCCGCTTGGTTGGCGGCAAGGCACCTTCAGACATACTGGATGTGGCCGATGTTATAGACGCGAATGGTAACAGCAAAAACCATCATTTGTGCTCGTCGCTGTCCTCATCGTGTTCCACGCACTCGTTGCCCAGTAGCACCAACAACTCGCCCACAACAACACCATGTAATTCACGCGCTGCCTCATATGCCCAACTTCTGGGCGGAGTTCAAAACTTAGTCAACAATATCTTGCCACAAAGCAGCGACGGTCTCGCGCATGCCAAGGATGAGGTAGATCGCGCGACGCAGCTGTCCGAATTGTTGATTGCCACTGGCAGCAGTGGTGCTGTAGTCGTCACTGGCTGCTCGTCATCAACGGCAACAGCAACGTCAACGTCAGCGTCAACGAAAAGCCTCACAGCCATCGATGACATGCTGGAGTTCGAGCAGTCACTGACACGCCAATGTCTTTGTGGTGTCTCGGAGCGCACGCTGCGGAAGCCCTTTCAATCGCACTACTCCCACGACACTAATGGACAGAAACGCATTGCTTACCTGCGTGAATGGCCCACCAATAAGCTGCTGCAATTCCTGTCCAATCTACAGCTGCTCTTCGACATCTATTTGAAGCAGAATGCCAAGGGCTTCATCTGTACGCGCATCATGGACGTGTGCGATGCGTTGATACGAAACGATCATAAGTTGATCGATGAGATTATTGTACTGGCCGGCTACAACAATTCCTATGTGCAATTTCTGGCGGGACGTGTGCTAGCCGCATTTCTGGTGATTGCCAAGCAGGAGTTAAACGATGAATGGCTCCAGAAGATTGTCGATCAGTTGTTTAACTACGAGCTGCTGGACAAAGCCGCCGTACAGAAGATACACTTTAGCTTAGATATAATTAAACGGATTGTGGAGTGGAAAGACGTTGAGCTGCATCCGCTGGACGATGAATATGCGGGAGGAACAGGTTCTGTTGCCGGATCGGCAGATGCTTCAGTTAGTTATATGCACTTCCCCGTGCAGGATCAACCATTGGCCAGCAATTATTTCGCATTGCAGTTCCGCGAAACGGGCGATGCAGATGCCGATGCGGATGTGGATGTGGACGGCGATGGCGATGTGGAGGACAGGCGGTTTAACGAGATGAACGATCTGTATGATAACAACAGTTCAACAGCCAGCAATACGTCCGCTAATTATATCCCACCGAATGGTTGTCATGTCGTTGCCTTGACCGATTCCGAAAGCTTTGATACGACGCATTTGAAGTGCGTCACCATCCAAAAGCTGGAGCACAAATGGCCAACGCTGGTCAAGAATATGTCCGAGCTGATGGCGCCCAATCATCAGGATGCCGCCGAGCATTGTGTGCTCAACTTCCTGCAGCTGTGGGAGAACATCATATCGGTGAAAGCGAATCTCTCGATAGATGAAACTCGACCGTTCTACGCACAGCTGGACAAGTTCGAGCTGTTACTCAACCAAAATCTGTCGTGCACGGTCTACAAGCAAATGCTGTGTCTGTTCAACGAGGCGTTGTGCTACGGCTCCACACTGGCGCTGCAGGACATGCTGCCGGAGGAGACATGCAAGCTGGCGCATCAGATTGTCTGTCATGTGCGTAATCCGCGCATACTCGAATCGCTGCCACGTCGGCAGCCCGAAAACATTGTCGGCCTAATTGGTTATAATGGTGTGACTGTTAACTATGCCAATGGATCGCTTCGCACCTTGGTTCAGGCCAAGGATGATGCGGCGAGTGGGGAGGCATTGGACCTCGTCGAAATGGATAAGACGCTGCTGCAGAAAATGGTGTTGTTGGTGCTCAAGTCGATAGCCGTAACCGTTAAGGAGATACGTAGTGATTCATCCGACTCTTCGATAGATTCCACTGATTACGATGCTTTCCAGGACATATTGGTCATCGAACTATCCATTCGGGATGTGCTCAGCAAATTGGAAACGTTCATCAAGCAAACGTTGCAATTCCATCCGGAATGTCATTTTAGTAAAATATTAATCCATCTGTTTGACGATCAGGATGATCACTTAATTGAGGCGATGGTCTGCACCTTGGACGTCACTTCGGGTATTTCGTTTCGCAACAACGCTTTCCCAGAGCTGGTTGCCATGCTGAATCCTGTATATACATTCCTTGAATTCCTCAAAATTACATCGAATAGCTCGGATCTGCTGCTTGATCTGCTGGTCAGCAATGAGACTTGTTTCCTGCTCTACTTGCTGCGTCTACTCAAATACATACGGATGAACTGGACAATGTTCGTGCACAGCTGTCACACCTTTGGCATGGGCAATGCCATGTTGGACGAGGCCATGAGCGTGCTCATCCGTCTGCGTTTTCAAATATCTAGATTGGTGTCGCGGCAATTGTATCCATACGATATCTCGCCGGTGCTGCGTCTATTGGAGAGCTGCGAGAGCCTCTACGAGGGCAACGAGCTTAGTTAAAGATTAAAGTTATACCCATAAGATATATATATATATATATATATATATATTTATATGTATGGTATGGTGTGGATGCCAAACGCCTTATACAATTAAAATACGTAATTTATTTTTGTATTAAATTGAATAGGAGAAAATTAGCACAAAATTCGATAAGGTTTTTGTAGATTTGTCACATAATTATTAAATAGTATACAATATATACATATATGTATTCATATATATGTGCACTGATGCTGATCAATTACTCGTACTCCGAACATGCATAGACTTCTCTTATTTATCTCAATCTAAACCTTAAAACATTCCACTATAATAAAAGAGCAACACTTTCAAAAATCTTTTAAAAAACCTGCGCAGATGAAGATGAATAATATGCATATTTAGCATTAACATTAGCAGTAGCAGTAATATTACCATTAACTATTGATAAAACTTTAATATTATTTGTAATTATAAGGAAGTGTATATCACCTGTTTTTGGAATTCGGACATTGAATTCCGAACAAAATCAAGCGATTAATGTAGACTAAGATTGTTTTAAATCTTGCCTTAAGTAGAATATTAGAATTACTTCTGGTAATACGGCTCACCTGTGCAATTTATTAAATGTGTGTATATTATAACTTAATAATTGCATGAGCGTGGTAATAATAGTGTACTTCATTTCGTATTTCTGCAAAAATGCCTTAGTAATAATATTACACTTATTAATTAAATGCAACGAAAACAAAATCATAAATTAGATATGTTCAACATTTCATTTTTGGCTTTCGAGTTTTGAGTTTTAAATTCGTAAAATGGCTTTCTTTTTCGGTTTCACACTGATCTCTGATTAATGACGGTTTATCATGCGAACCCGCCGCTTTGTGTCTGGCGTCAAGGTTGAAATCGAGCCCGAAGTTGAGTTAATGTCTGCCAGACTGCCAAGGCTTATAACTGAACCGCGTCGGGCAAGCTCGGGATGTACAATCGGCGAAACGGCTATGGTCTGATAGTTAATGCTGATTGGAACCGATAAGCGGCGGCCTCTTTGGGTTTCTGAAGAAGGCGAGAATCAGTTGTAGTTTAATGTGTCTGCATTTGGCCAATCATTTACCAGAAGGATATTTGCCAGGCGCTTGGTAAGTCCTCGATTGATCACCAATTGAGATCTGCTTTCGCATCTTGTGGGATGCGCCATTGTCATGTTTACAGCGATCCAGAGATACTGACCGAACTTCTGAAAATATGTGCTGTCTACTTTGCAACGGAGCAACTTCATTGTCAACGGAAAAAGAGTAAATTAGTGAATCGGTGTGATATCAGTTCGACATGGTAAGATATTAATCTCTAAACAACAAGAAGAAAATGAAGAGAAAACAGAACGCAAATCCATCTAGGAAGAGTACTTTGTAAAGTCATCACAGGAGTGCAGAAAAGAGTTTTATTCTTGTTATAATCATTACAAGTTCATATCAGGTATATATATGTATAGTAAGTATTTAGGCACATAAATACACCGTTTGAACATTCAAAGACGTCAATACTTAAGATTAGGTATCTAGTAGTACAGGAGGTGAAGTAAATATATAAATACAAATACGAGTACAAATTGACTGCATAGAATAATGTGTTGGATAGAGTTATACACAGATATGTAGATATGTTTTACAGCTATTTGGACAGTAAGAGTAAGTAAATCGAGTATATATATTTAAATAGATTTAGTGGTAGTTCAGTTTCACAACACATATTACAATTAAAGTTAATATTTTTTCTCATACGAGATGTGTTTGTTCCCTATTCAAAAAGCATTCAGTTACTTTTATGTGGATCCTCTATTGTTTTGTTTAAAATTTTGGCAAACTTTTTGTTGAAATACCTTTAGATGCCCGTCGATCGAGATGACCACCCCTCTGGTCTTTCTGTGCATAGGATTGCAGGGAACAGCGTCGAAGTCTCTTGTCCCCCTTATTCTGCTAAGAGAAAGAATTATCTGCTAAATAAAACATTTATTACAGGTGTAATTAAATAACTTTTACCGTTTTGTAATGCTGATTTATATCGGAGGCGGCCTTCAGCAAGAGGTAAATAAATACTAAGGCAAATAAATAGATGATTGGCTCTGCTGTATTTGACTTCTTAGTGACTTCCTTTTTCTTGTTTGCCATCAAAATTTTGCTCGACCTAGAACCAGTCGTCAAGCCATTTCCATTTTTAGTAATCTTTAGTTTTTGCTTCCTAGTTGGGCGATGCGAAATATACTCTTGAATTGTAAATACTTCCAGCTTTCTGCACAATGGCGGATCTTCGACGATTTTTTCTTCGAGTGGAAATATAATTGGCTCTGGGGAATGATCATTTTGATTGGATATTTCGGCGGCATGAACACCAGACTTGAAGTAGTAATCATAGTTAATCTGCAGCCCAGCTATCATTAGGTATATGGTGGATAGAACTACTAGAATGCCCAGAGGGACGACATGATGATTGTTACTGGGCCTCCTTAGTTTTCCATCCCGACTCTTAAGTTTATTATCATTCCAAATATTATCCTCCGATTCCGTTTGCATACTTTCCAATCTTGTATAAACTTCTCTCACGGGTTGCACTAAAATATTTTATTTGCGCGCAAAAATGTATCTGTCAACTACAAGTTCGAACTCCTTTTAGGAAAATCGATAGGACGACTTTTGGCATATTAAAAACGAGTATTATTGTTTACTCGTATTAATGAAAGCTATTACGAAACAAGGAACTAAATTTGGCTTTAATTGTATTCGTTTGTTGTTTATTGTAATTTTAATTGTATATCATATCTTTTGAAGATGTTCAATTAAAAAACACTGCCTTCCATCACAACGAACAAATCCGAATGCGAATGCGACCGCGATTGTATTGTGAATATGTATGTGTTTCGGTGAATATAATTCCACCCCTCTACATGCACTTAAGATTGCTTTTGAAGCTTGAAGTTAAGCAGGTTAATTGGTCCAATATACCTAGAACAAAAGCAATTTGATTTATAGCCGTAGAGAATATTAATAATAAACATAATAATAAATTGCAATTTGAATTTTTGGAAAAACAAAATTGCCTTAAACTAAACTGACAATGAATTTCATACATAGATACCTGTGATTTCTAAACTAGCTGAGTTGTTGGTGATGGTATTATGAAGGTGACTGCTTTGAATACAATTGTGGCGCTTAAACATGGTTGTACGAAGGCTTTGTTCTAATAAACAATAATAAAACATTGCATTAATGAATAAATAAATAAGGCTTTAAAACCTACTCCGATTTACACCGCCAATAGGCTTCAGTTTAAGTGCTGTGGTATTTGATTTAATTACTGGTTTGCTACTAATGTTATTTCTTCGACTTTGCCGACTTTCGTACAGGATAATGGATGGCGGGGAAACAATTGCATCCATTGAGATGCACGCATCTACCGTGTCATCAACGATAGTTTTTTCATTTTGTTTTACTGCGTTTTCATCTGCAGCAATTGTGCTGTGAAATTTACTCAAAATTGTGCGTAATATTTTAAATCGTTTGATAATGCGTTCCGCTTCAACCTGGGATGCACAACTAAGTATTGCTTTGCACTCTCGCAAAATACGAATAAAGTTTTCAAAGCACTCACGGCCGAGTGGTAACCAATCCTTTTGATTAATGTCCAGCTGAAAGTGCTCCAGGATAATAAACCCCATCTGCACTAAATCGTCCAGTTGAAGCTTATCAAATTGCTTTTCCGATGCAATAATACCAGTACTAAGGATTTGCAAGTAGCTTGACACGAATGCACGACTTTCAATAATCTCGTGGAGAGCTGTCTTGTATTTTAAGATTTCTTCCTTGAAATGTTGCTCCAACAGCTCGGAATGCAAATCCGAAGAATTGCTTTGTAGTGAAGGTATTAAATTGGTGTCCAAATATTCAAATGAAGCGAGACAGCTTCTAACCAACGTCTTGACTACAGAAAAGATTAATGTTAATAAAGGGGATTTTTTCTCTTTAAAATTAGTACGTACCTTTTAAGTTGGGTGCATAAACTATCGCAAAGATGCCAATTTGTGTAGCACGATCCAAATTAACATCGAAATCTGCAATATATTCATCAATCGTCGAATCTGATTCAGTACGCAGTATGTTGCGTATCTTATCAACTGAGACTTTTTGGAAATCCAAGAAGCATGTGAATACCAAACGTAGCAAGGTATCATTAATATGATCGTCCAGTTGGCGAAGTGCTTGTTCCAATGTTATAGCTCTCAGTTTTTGATTGGAGTAGTTGGACTTTGACTGACATTCGTCGTGAAATGCGCTGCAGTCCCGCATGACCTAAACGTAAAATTGTAGAGTTATGAATGACAAGACAGAAGACTACAGCCTTGTGTGATCGACTGCAAAATACGTACTACCAATTTTAATAGAAAACCCAGACGATAGAATATCGTTAATTTCGAGTATTACTAACTGAAAATAATTTGGTCCTATTTTATTCTTCAATATCTAATATAAGCTCAATTTGCGTGCAACAAAATTGAACATTGTTTCCAGTTTTAAAGGTTCTAACTCCTATAATACAACGTACTACAACGTACTTCTTACAGACAGACAGCTATTTTAAATTTAGCAGGCTCTTCCATAAGTTTCCGGTGAACAGAAAGTTAATATACCCTTCGACTCTTTGTGGACCGAGTAGAGTCTGCATTGCACACTTACCTTCTGGCAAAGAGCACTCAAGGCTTTCTTATCCTGCTGCAGAGCCACATTAGCAAAAGACAAGGCTTGGCCCAAAAGTAGATCAATTTCAGACTTGATTTGCTTAGCTAGTCCCGTGTCCTGATTAATAGCGTTGCTACCATCGCGTTGGGGCTCAATGAAGTCTGACAATGAATCTAGCAATGAGTCCAAAACCGTCTGAAAGGACATAGTTTCAATAGAATTCTAGCTGTGGTTCTGATTTGCTGTTGGACTGCTCCAAGGCGATACTCAGACGTTTGAGACACACTGTGATGCGGTCAATAAAATGCTGATAACTGGCCTAAAATCTTTACAATATATAATAATACAATTGCTATTTGAATATCATTTCTTACCTGAATTCGCGATCCGCTTGTGCTCTCGATTTGAATTGTGGACTCCAAATGCCTAATACAGATTACAATTTGCATCAAACACAGACAGACAATATCCAAAACACCTTGCTCTATTTGATGATTTATATGTTTTTGCATCGTATTTGAAAAAGCCAAAAACTCAGCACAGAACTCCTGTAAACAAAGGTACAAGAAATTAAATTACAAGCCCCAACGGCATAATCCTACGAGACGAATATTACATTTAACCAGTTGATATCTCCGACATAAGTGGAACCACCGCTGTTTAGGGTTCGTAGGCACGCGTTTAATTTTTCTCGTAAAAGCTGCATATTTCGAAATACTAGCTCACTTGTTGCACATGCAATATAAAATTGCAAACAATGTTTTAAAAAAAGGTGGCTTGCCCTTCCGTCAGTCTGGCAGCATTTCTGGCAACACTGTGCACTTTGACACAAATGTTGCCAGACTTTAGAAATGACGTCTGACGTACAGACGCAGACGTACACTATTTTCGATAGCAAAAATTGTAGTATTCTTAATCCATTAAAAAAATAATTGATACATATGTGCAAAACGAACTAAGCATCGAGCCCATTACAACAATTGCAAACGCACGTCCGCCATCCGTTTTTGAATATTAGCCCTAATTTAAGTACATTTTGCCCAATATTGAAATTGTGCAGAGCAAACAGCAAGCAGCGACAACGACAAGTGCAAGACAAGAGAAGAGCAGAGCAGAATACAAGAAAATGAGCACGTCAAATGCAAGCCGTAAGGAAACGGAACGCACCAAACTGATGCAGGATAAATGTCAAACGTTATTGACGCAAATGCTGCGTGATGACGATAATAAATATTGCGTCGACTGTGATGCCAAGGGTAAGCAAATGCACATTCATCCTGCATACATACATGTGTATGTATGTTATTGGTTTGTTGGAAGGGGGTTGAGAGAGGAGGGCGGGCTAACGACCCACTGAGGATTAGAACCTCTGGCAACCTTTGGTGCCATGAACACATTGCATCGTAAATATGCACAAACATACATATGTATGTATGTACATAGAATTCATCATCCCACAAATGTGGAATATATTTCTATGGAGTTCATTGCGTGAGCTGTGCGCGGCTAGCAACAAAAATAGTCGGGCTTATTAAATCATTCTTTGTTTATCTCAATATACATATTTACACACACACAGACACAGTCATATTTGCACCCATGTTCTCGCGAACTTACACATATTGCTGTAAATTGCAGGTCCACGTTGGGCATCATGGAATCTGGGTGTGTTCCTTTGCATACGGTGTGCGGGCATCCATCGAAACTTGGGTGTGCATATCTCGCGCGTGAAAAGCGTCAATCTGGATGCTTGGACGCCGGAGCAGGTGATCTCGCTGCAACAAATGGGTAATTCTCGGGCACGTGCTGTATACGAGGCTCAGCTGCCGGATGGTTTTAGACGCCCCCAAACAGACACGGCCCTCGAGAACTTTATACGCGCCAAGTACGAGCATAAAAAGTATTTGGCCCGGGAATGGGTCCCGCCTTCACCACCCAAAGTGGACTGGGCCAAGGAGATCGATGAGGAATTGGAGCGGCAGAAGCGTAAAAAGAAAACGGCACAGCCCAGCTTAGGAATCAGTAACATCACAGTATCAAGCGGCTCTGCTGATAAACGCCCTTCGTCAACAACGGTGAAAAGTACGCCGCTTCCAGCGCCGTTGCCAAAGCCGAAACCCAATCAGGTTGGTGGCTGCAGTCCAAAGACTTCGCATCGCGTGCAGCCCACCAGCACCATTAGTGCCGGCGAAAGTGATCTCCTGGGATTGTCATCGCCCACGAAGCCCATAACTGCCAGTGGTAGCCAGGATTTACAGAATGATAGTTTTAGCAGCTTCCTGAGCGCCACTTGTAATGTGAGTGCCATTACCACGCCTGAGAAGACCAATGGCAATACTGCGGACGCTGCGTCACTAGCCATGCCCAGCCAACCGAACTCTTTGGCCCAGCAGGAGCAGGACTTCTTTAGCCAGGGCACACTGGGGGGCGGCAGCGACAAGGATCAGTCGGGCAAACTATCCAAAGATAGCATACTGGCATTGTACGGCAATGCACCCACTACACACAATCCTCAACTGAGCTTTGGCAACTTTACGGGCATGGCACCCGGCGGCTACATGCATCACCAGCAACAACAGGTGCCGCAACAGACGCATCATCATCAGTTTATGACACCGCCGAACTCGGTGAGCATGTATAATGCACCAGTTATGGCTGCCCCGAATGCGTTCAGTAATGCGCCAACTGCCGGCGCCATGAATCTGGTAGGCAACGTTAGCTTTGGCGGCAGTCAGTTTCCCAGTGCTGGCGGTGGTAGTCCGTATATGACAACCAATAGTATGGGTGGACAAGGCTCGCCTGCTAACTTAATGCAGACCAACCAGAGCCTGCTTAGTGGTATGCAGCTCTTCAGTGGCTCTGCGGCTCCACAGTCGACACCACAGCAGCAGCAGCAGCAGCAACAGCAACTTGGACTTGGTATGAATGTCATGCAACCGATGTCAAGTGGCTTGTCTTCAGCCGGAGGATATCCAGCCACAAGTGGCACAGCCGCCTCGTCGTTGACGTCCAATCTAAATCAGCAATTCGGCAATTTAAATATCGGCAATGTTTGGCAATAAATCAAGACTACCCCGTGCATTCCCTTATATATGTAGTACTACATATAAGGTCGCTAGACATGCTGAGCTGCGCTGCGCTGAGATAAGTTATATTTGTTTATACACACACATATACCTTAACGTATATATAACTTTTTGTACCTACTTGCCGCTAATCCAGTGCTTGTGTTGAGAGGACATCGTATTAATAGGTGAATTGTGTATTTTCCTCCTGTTTATTTGTTTGTAAGAGACTTTGTAAAAAAGAAAAAATCACTTGGCATACGTATCTGCGTACGTAGTAAGTATACATATGGTACATATAATTACGATTACAATTCGGTGGGGTACGAATTTGATCCACTTCATAAACAATATCGATCAGCATGCATATACACTAAGTATTTCAAAGTAATATAATAAAATCATCATTTCAATAAGTGCTTCTAGTGTATATGTGTGGTCATCCATCCATATACAAGACGCATGTACGTACGCCCACCCAAATTATAATCTCTGGGGAGAGCAAATATGATTTATATGGCAAGAGTACTTGTAAGATTTATTTGATCTTTGGGCCGAGAACTCATTGTCATTATATATGTAAGTGTGCGTGTATGAGTTTCAATAACTAATCTACGGCATGAAATACGTATGTACTTTTAATTTTAAGTGAATTCAATTTTAATAAAAACTTTAAAATATCCGTATATTATGTAATAATAAATACATACCTATAATAAATTATTTGTCTTTATACAATTCAAATTTTCGCGCCACCGATTGCCAAAGCAAAACAGCTGAGTGCACATTACTTTATCGGAGTTTCTTTCGATTTATACACTCATCGAGTGCGACGTTATGCAACCCTGCAAAGTATAAATATCCCCTGTTGCTCTTCACACCCCGTCATCTACTGTTTAACACGTCAACCTAAACAACGGTGAAGTAAATACGGAAAGCCAAATTAAAGTTTCGTTTACTATTACTCAACTACACCTATCTCGAATTATGAGCGAGGAAAACACTGAAAACACACTGGCTGCCACCAGGCCAGAGGTTATCAGTGAGCTCAGAGAGCGCAAACCAATTGAAATTAACAGGGAGTTGTCGACAAAAGAGGCATATTTTGCTAGCCTCGAAGAATGGGCAAAACAAGCAGCACTTATCCAAATGTTCCCCAACTATCTACTGGCCAATTACAATTATCCGCCATTACTGCCGACGCAAGGGCAAATCCCGTTTGTGACATCTGGTATTGAACATCTACAGACAAATCGGATATCGCATCAGCTGCCTCCTCAGCCAGCTGGGATTAGGAATGGGAATATACCAGTTGTACAACCGAACTTTAATCGCTTTCGGGTGATGGATGAAGCGCAACAACAGGATGTTATACAGCGAATCGGCGGCACTGAAATGGTAGTGGCACCATTCTGGAAGAGAGCCGTCGCCGAGGCAATCGATGTTGTCATTTTGTTCATACTAAAAATTATTGTAACTTTTTCGTTGTTTCACGTTTTCGATTTGGACTTTGACAAGGATGTGATGCGAAAAGCTCTCGATGAGGAGGACATTTTTGTGAGTTTCTTTGATATCTCCATGGATTTCATAACGCTGTCATCCGACTTACTACTCATTGAATTGGTGACCAAACTGATAGTGTGCTGCTACGAATGCCTCTGGACGGTCTTTTATAATGGCGCCACGCCTGGCAAAGCGCTGATGAAGATTCGCATTCTATATGTTGAAGCTGTCGTCCCCATGCAGGCACCCGTCGTGCCACATTTCGTGTTCCAGCCTCAGCGTGAACCCTTACGCGCCTTGCTTTATCCGGCAGAAACGCCTAGTTTTGTAAGAGCCTTGATGCGTGCATTTGCAAAGAATCTTGTCATGACGCTGTTGTTTCCCATCTGCGTGGTTATGATCTTCTTTAAGAACAATCGCACCGCATATGACATTATTACCAAGACAATTGTGGTGGAGAACAATGCGAACCCTGTGGCAGCCAACGCTAATCGACCGCAGGTGCCGCTGCAGCGTCCACATCAGCAGTAGTCAGTTGGGGCAACGAATGCATCTATACTACAAACGCCAAATTTTGTTGGGAAATGGCAGTGACATATTCATATACATATTATATATATTCAAATTGATTTAGGATTCTTGTTATAATTATTTACTCAGATGTCCGGCAATTTTGTATTCCACTATGTAAATAGACAAATCATGAAAACGGAATGCAAGTCTAATCGATATTTATTTATTGAACAGAGCTGGCAACCAAATTCGAATTGATAACGATCTATTTAACGTTCACATTCTTCAAAGTTTGCGACAAGAGGTTGCCCTTGCCTGGCACGTGCAACGGGGATCCCTTATAGCAAGCCACCAATTCGCCATTTGTCATCAGATCGGGTGCACAGGTTTCAAACACCTTTTTCTTGGGATTCAGCTGAGCGTCTGGCTGGCGTGTGTAGCCCTCACAATGCACTAAATCTCCAGGAACGGACCCAGCTGGAGGACTGAGCACTTCGACTTTTTCGGTGGATGAAGCACACATTACCATGGCTTCAGAAACAACACCACGCATCTTGGCCGGCTTCAGATTGCACAGCACAATCACCAAGCGATTTTGCATTTCCTCGATGGGCACGAATTTCACCAGACCTGAGACAACTGTGCGTGGTGCTGGCTCGCCGCAATCGATCTTTTCTAAATACAAACTATCCGCATCCGGATGGCGTCCCACTTCCACAATTCTGCCCACCCGCAAATCCAAACGACCGACATCAACGGGCGCGTCGGCAACGGGACTTGGCTTCTCTGCCGCTGGTTTCTTTTCTTTGACCTTCTTCTCTTTAGACACTGACGCTGCTGCTGACGATGCGGCTGCTGTGTTTACAGCTGGAGGGGCAGTGGCGGCAGTTGCAGGGGTGGTGTCAGCTTTGGTACACATTCCACGGCTCCCAGGAACTGGAATTTGTTTTTTACCATTGCGAACTTCAAGGCTTCTTAGTCGCGCTAACGCGTCTTCCACTTCCTTGGTTAATTTAGCGTTTTCCTCAATTAATTCGTGTTTTTTCCGTTCAACGAATTCTTTTTGTATTGCCGCCAACTACAATAAAACAAAAATTTTAACCAATTCGCTGTTATATAAAAAATGAACATACCTCTCCTTCTAAGGAGTCAACCAGACCTTGGGCCCGCTCGTTATTTTCAATGATTTTTTGTAACGAAGCCATTTTAACGTTTTTTGTAAGGTGTTTCCTTGTTGTTGAGTTAAGTGCAAGTCTCCATGTGGCAAGCAGCATTTCTATCATCCAGTGTAACCATGTCTCGATCCCAAGAATATACTGTTGTTTCGTGAAGTTACTAAGCAATAATGTCATTGTATTTTTCACTATATGCCAGATATTTTGTAGGGCAAACTGACAAACAGCTGTAAATTGAAAAACAACTGTTGCAGTATCCACTAAACTGTTGATATACTGTTTTGAAAATACATGAAATGGACCCGTTCTTCAGGACTAAATAAATTGTGATTACTGACATATATTATGTATATTATTTTAATAGTAAATTCCAAGAACAAGTAATATAAGTATTATTGGATCACAGGCAATTTTTAATTCAAATTTAGAATGATACTTTCGTTAAAACTTTACTCACACTTGGTATTCAAAAATCGGATCTTATTCTTGCTCCATCATTTTAAAAGAGTTACCAAGCTTGTATTGTTGAAGTTAAATATATATTTTCCAATCAAACAGTATATTTTATAATTTAACTGCGGTCACTCCGAACGCAACAACAACTAATGCTTACAATAATTCTTTTTATATCATAATAATAATAACAAGAATTATAATTAATAATAGGATATATAAAGTGTTTGTTCAAATGGATTATGTATATTGTGGCGGAGCTGATCAAATCGGCGGCTCAGAAGATATTTTAAGTATGAAAAATACCCACAGCACATATATTAATATTTTGTTTGTAACTTTCTCCTTTCTGATTGTGTCAATCTTTGTGTATTGGGCACATTTACTAAAGGTGTTTACGATACTGGCCCCCCACGTAGCTCCGAGCACTATTCTCCAAGTTTTAACGGTTTCAATATTGGCTCCAGCGATGCGGATTATGTTGCGAACCCAATTCCAATTCTTGCTGACGGTGGAGAAAATTTTGGCGTTTCAACCGTGGCGTTTGATGACTACGAAGAACTGCTCTGGATGGGCAATCAAGGCGTAAGTCAAATACGTGCAATACTTCTTTATGTTACGAAACTAGTTGTTTTAAAACCATGCAGGGACATGTCACCTCGTATTATACCAGCTCTTTGCAAAAATATACATCATTCCAAGTGCACGCCAGCGATATTGTACGCCAGATTATTACAATTGATTCGGGAGTTTTAGTATTAACGCAGACCTCTCTGCGTCACCAAATCCGTCGAGGACTTCCAAAGTTTACTCACAAGTGAGTTCGAGCGTTTGCTAACTTTATTTGTTTTGATAAACCTCCCTGAGCAGGTCCAACAATATGGTGGAAATGGTTTCCATGCTGCAGCTGTCGCCACATCGTTTGGTCATGGCTGGTTTGCAGGAGGAATTAATTGACTTTGATATGGGTAGCCTGAAGGAAACGAGGCTGGAACACGTCGGAGCCGCAGGCTGTACAGTGCTGCGCAAGAATTCACGTTATCTATTTGCAGGCGATCAATTTGGAACAGTCACCTTAAGAGATTTAAATACTCTGAGCGTGGAGCACACAATCAAAACGCATAATAGCAGTCTCTCGGACTTTGACGTGCAAGGCAACTATTTGATATCCTGTGGGTATAGTGGCCGGCAAAATAACTTGGCAATCGACCGTTTTCTAATGGTCTATGACCTGCGAATGCTGAGACTGATTTCACCCATACAAGTCTTAATTGATCCGCAAATGCTCAAGTTTTTGCCGTCGCTAACATCACGACTGGCCGTCGTCTCTAGCTATGGCCAATTTCAGTTGGTGGACACCGTGGAGCTTAGTGAGCCACGTGTGTCAATGTATCAAATCAATACTAATGGCAGTCAATGCTTGAGTTTCGACATTAGCTCCTCATCGCAGGCTTTGGCTTTTGGTGATCAGTCCGGTCACATTAATACGATTGCATCAATTCAAACGCCTCAGCCACAGTTTAATAACTTTTCGCGCAACACTGAGTTTGCAGATGTTGTGCCACAATTGCCAATTGTACCGTTTACAGACACAAATTTTCCTCTGTCCTCGGTGATGTTGCCGCACTTAACGACTGGCACACGTTGGTTTTCCGATTGGCCCGAAGAGCTGTTGCGCTACGCTTACCGTCGGCCAAAAACGATTGATGCCGACGTACTTAATAATATGAAAATGCAGGGCCCCATTGGCTATTCCCCGAATCCAAGGACAGCCCTACGTAATCAAATCCCATACTGCCTGATCGAGCAGGGACAAGGTGGTTCTTCAAATGCGAACGCAAATGGCAATACGGCGGCCGCAAAGGCAGAAAATGGTGTCAAAATAATTCCACGGAGATATCGTAAAGTCGAGTTAAAATACACCAAATTGGGCACCCAAGATTTTGATTTCGAGCAGCACAATCAGACGATCTTTGCCGGGCTTGAAGCCACCTTGCCAAATTCGTATTGCAATGCCATGTTGCAGGTAAAAATTGCTTATAATTGAATGAATTGATTTGTGAACAGAAAACTCATTTGAAATTTGTATTTAGATACTGTACTTTACGGACTCATTGCGAATGAAGCTTTTTGACCATTCTTGCTCAAAGGAGTTTTGTTTATCCTGTGAACTGGGCTTCCTCTTTCACATGCTGGACAAAAGCACTGGTTGGTTGTAGTACTCATACAAGTAACACGGCAATTACATGATGTCCGCAAAACTTATTCTAGCTTCTACGCCTTGTCAAGCCAGTAATTTTCTCCGCTCATTTCGCACAGTTCCTGAAGCGTCCGCTTTGGGATTGATTTTAACTGATCGCTCGGCAAATGTCAATCTGATTACCTTAATTCAGGCAAGTAGTTCAATCAAGTTGTACAACATAATAAGCGATGTTGTTGACAAATTCATATTTTAGAACTGGAATCGTTTTATATTGCATCAAATGCATTATGAAGTTCTGGACTCTGGTAAGAACTCGCCATTAAACGGTTCTCAAAACACATCATTTGCAGGTAAGCATTCAAGTCTCTTTCCTATTTCCCCTGACTCCCATGTATTCCATAATATTTAGGGGATAATACGTGCCACGCGGAAAACACAACTTCCTCTGATTTGTATGATTCAATATCTGGTAAATATCTTCAAGAATAATTTGATATTGGGAGTTATAATTAGTTAATATTTTGTAGACGAGAGTGCCAAGGAGGAAGAACGAGAGCGTTGTAAAATAAATGCAGAAACCGAAATTAGTAAGATATTTGGAACCAAACAGATATGCATTAACCGATGTCTGAAGTGCCAAGCAGAGGTAAGCACACAAATACACACTCGACTCTTGTCTAGGACCGTATATTTTTACAGAAATCAAAAGAGAATATACTACTTGCTTGCAACTTGACTTATCCTACACTTATTAAAGAATGTGAACAGCATTTCGATTTTGGAAGCATATTAAAGAGATCTCTTAGCTCGGAGAAAACCATTCAAGCCTTTTGCGAGAACTGTAAAAAGTTTTCACCAACCAATCAAAGCGTCAAGGTAATGTCTCCCACATTAAAGGAAAGTATTATTATAATTCCTGAATTAATGTGATAGGTAACATCATTACCACAAACCCTGGCAATCAACTGTGGTCTAAACAATGAAAAGGATATCAGCTTTCTTAAGCGACAGCTAAATCGATGCAATGACAGACCAGCAGCAGAGACAGTATCATTAAGTACGAGCAAGCCATGTCGATATGGTGTTAATTGCTCGCGAAGCGATTGCCATTTTATGCATCCGGATAGGTGGGTTTACATATACCTATTATTAATATAGTTGGCCATTCAATTGACTTAAACAATTTTGCATTGATAGAAAGTCGCCATCGCACACCAATCAATCGGCGAATGTAAATAGTTCACCTAGCGCTCGCCAGAAATCTTGGTTTCCCTTAACGTTCAAAATGGGACTTAGCGAGCCAGGTGAATTAATCGTGCAATCTCCCACTAATGCATCAAAATCGGAGCAGGAGGAAGACGATGAAGAGCAGCAACAACAGACTTTTGCAAAGAGCTGCGTCGAGCGAACATATGGGCTGCATGCAGTTCTTTGTCAGATCGATGATGGTACCCAGAAGAATTTGATTTCACTGATCAATGTACAACAGAAATATCATGCAATGAAAGCAAACACCTCAGACACATCTGAAGATTCGCAGAGCCAATGGTACATCTTTAATGATTTCAGGTAAGATTTTTGATTTTTAATATTGAATATTTAATATTCAGACTTCACTTGTCTTGGTTTAGCATATCCCCTGTGCCACCACAAGAATCAGTGTGGTTCACGTTGGATTGGAAGGTGCCATGTGTGCTGTTCTATCAAAGTCTTGAAGATGATTCTGGATGCAACCAAAGTGTTGAGGAGCTATCGGCTACACTACAGAGTTTAGATTTGCCGGCTAGTTCAAATAATCCGTTCTTGCAAGTATGTTTGCTGCAACGATAATATATCACACTTGACCAACTTAACGACAATTTAAACTAAACCCGTTTAGGACATTCTTAACCCGATGGTAAAAAACCTCAGCGCTGATGCCACGTTTAAGCCACTTCAAAGGCACGAGTTGCCGCAAGCTGGTGATTTAATTGCAATGGATGCTGAGTTCGTTACTTTGAACCCAGAGGAAAATGAAATACGTCCAGATGGCAAAACGGCAACAATTAAACCATGTCACATGAGTGTGGCACGCATATCATGCATTCGCGGGTATGTATTAAAACTCTGTTAAAATTATGGCCAGCAAATGAATATGGTTCTTAATTGCAGACAAGGACCCGATGAAGGTGTTCCATTCATTGATGATTACATATCGACACAAGAGAAAGTTGTAGATTACTTAACGCAATTTTCAGGCATTAAGCCTGGTGACCTGGATGCCAATTTCAGTAATAAACGATTGACTGCATTGAAATATTCGTATCAAAAATTAAAGTTTCTGGTTGATGTGGGCGTCATATTCGTTGGTCACGGCTTAAAAAATGATTTCAGGTGATTAACAGTGCATTTTTCGCAAAGAACATTATAATGTTGTAATACACTTTCAGGGTCATCAATATTTATGTACCGTCCGAACAAATAATCGATACGGTGCATCTGTTTCATTTGCCCCACCATCGTATGGTCTCATTACGCTTTTTGGCTTGGCACTTTTTGGGTAAATTCATATATTTCAATTCTCAACTTCCTTTAATGAGTGATTCACTTTGCTAGGTACAAAAATCCAATCGGAGACGCACGATTCCATTGAGGATGCTCGCACAACACTTCAACTCTACAAGCATTACCTGCAGCTGCAAGCAGAAAAGAAATTTACGGTCGCATTGAAGAATCTTTACGATCGTGGCAAACACTTGCAATGGAAGGTACCGGAGGACTAAGTTTGAATTAGTTGAGGAATATATTGTATAATCATCGTAAACGATTCCACGACCAGCCAAATGCAAGTTTCTAATTAAGTTTTGCATCTGACAAGAAGAAATTCCAATTATTTGTACCTCAATTCCTGTTGAGACAAAAGTTTAAAAATAAAATCATAAAATATATTTTCATTAATTTACCACGTTTCTATTAAATAATAAAATAAATATCTTTTTCAACTCTCTACCCAATATGACTGGAGGCTGACTTAGTGCTTGTTAGCAAGAAAAATAACAGGTAATAACAGGTCACGTAACTTCATATCAATGTCTGAATGTCTCGGAGACTATAAGAAATAGATTGGTGCCTATGAGTTAATCTGATAATTCTGTTGTTATTTTTAATTTTTTGAACTGGCTATTTCAATAACAACAACCTTTTACATCTATACAATAATATATAATTATAGTATATACATATTTTAATGTAGATGTCACTCTTAGTTGATGTGTGTTGACGGATATACTGGGTATTGGGTACTGTGGGTACTCGGACTCGAGTTCTCTAGACCTCACCGTTTCATTTTTATTATTCAGTTTTTTGTTTCGGCTGGAATTTCAGATTAAGCAGAGATTAGAGCTTCTTTAAAGTCGAATTAAATCGAAGTATGCATTTATTTATATGTGAATATACGTACATATGTATGCAAATGCACTTTTTCTAATAAATATATAGTAGTGAGTACATTCGCATGAGTTTGTATTTATGTGTATGTCTATAGCGTAAAGCTGGTTGTTAATAGAACTTGTTTGTTCAATGGGTATTGCCCATCGAAACGCGGGGCAATCAATAAAAATGCACATCAAAGTGATAAGTGTTTAAGAGGAAATTGAAGAGAACGTAAATGTAAACTTGTGAGCCTACATTAACAAAAGCGTCTACATGTTCTATAATGTCATGATGGTGTTGTACGCAAAGGGTGTTTATTTGTCTGAGAGAATTAGCAGATTCGTGGCGACATATCTTCTGTAACAGAATCCCCTGTTAATTGGCAAGTTCTCTCACAGGTAATGTCTGGGGTCAACAACAACAACATCATAATTTTTCTGAATTTCCCAAGGGCGATCTAAGCTTATCAATTCTAAAGCCGTTGTATGGGAAACTTTTCTATTACATCTGCCGATCGACATGCTATATAAACTCGGCCAGCTTTGTAATAGCTGCATTCGTTGAATTTCCGTGCTCAAGATGGCATCTTACCTTGTACTTGGATTATGCTGCAGTTTTCTGCTTTGTGCTGGTAAATAAATCGACTTATTACGCTTATAACTTGATTTATTTCAAATGTTTCGTTAACTCGTCGTAGTTGTTGATTCGCATCACTCCAGTGATGACTCCCACGAGGTGCCGCATGTGGGTGGCACTTTTCAGCACAATCCCAAAAAATCAGAGCACATTTACACAGACGAAGAGGGAAATACTTTTTATCACTCAAAGAAGTCTACTAGAGCAGCAGAATACAACGGACATCAAGAACCACTTCTAATTGGTCCTCCTGATAGCCAAGTGTATGTACGCGGTGGCAATGACGGAGCCTACACTGTGCCTGGTATAAAGGGCACCTTCGAGTACAGTTCCTCCCGTGGCCAGCACGTCTACACCGATAATCAGGGCAACACATTTTCCCATCAACGGAATACTGGCGAAGGCGAAAGTAATTTGAATGCATATTAATTTTCAATATTTTGCTTAATTTTCCAATTCTTTGAATGTTCGTTCTTTAGGCAGTCACAGCATAAGTGGACCTGGACTTGTTGCTCATCGCACACACAGGCGTCAAGAACGTAGTCCTGATTATTATGTCGCTCGACCTGATCCCACCGTCCTTGTTGGCAACGATGACAGCTTTGTGGTTCACCGACAAAGCCGTAGTCCCCAAGATTACTACGTTAGTCGACCAGGCCATGCGATCATCTACAAGAGTGACGGCAGCTTTGTCGCCCAACGTAAAAGCCGTAGTCTCGAGAATCTTCATAGTCGCGTCCGTCGCGCAAGAGTCCAAGGTGAAAATTTCGTAGCCCGGGAAAACCAGGCCGGCGTTTGGAACGACAACGTCTCCGTTTGGAAACGTCCAGATGGTCGCACTGTCACCCTCGACAGTCAGGGTAATATCGTTACATCGGGCAGCCCGAATGGACGTGGTCCACAATACGTAAGTAATGCTTTCTGAGGAATGATTCACCTACTAATTCAAGCAACATCCACAGTATCCAGGCTAAGCTCTGACGAATACCCAAATCGGGCATAATGCTAATGCACTTATGCTAAAGGAAAAAAGTTAAAGATATATTACAGAATGGAAGGTGAAGTGTAAATTGATTTTTAATAAAAAATACAACAAAATTTAATTGAAACATGCTCAGAATCAATTATGTTGTGCTTTGTAACAGTGGATAATCGCTAAAGTCGAATCGGGTAATCAAGAATATATACTTTGAAGGATATTTCAATTATTCTTCCTTGTTTTAAGTACGGAAAAAAGTTACAGATATATTACAGAATAGAAAGTGAAGTTTAAATTGATTTTTAATAAAATATAAAAAAATTTAATTGAAACATGCTCAGAATCAATTATGTTAGGCTTTGTAACAGTGGATAATCGCTAAAGCCGAATCGGCTAATCAAGAATATATACATTAAAGGATATTTCAGCTATTCTCCCTTGTTTGAAGTAATCTTCTTCATTTGGGACCGAAGTCCGAAAGCCTTCATTTTTTTGTAAGTGAGGGAAGTGTTAAGAACTTTGGCTAGGATATTATTGATTAAATTGGAAGATATGGCAGTAAATTCGTTATTGATAAAGCCGATATTGCACAATGGTTCACAACCAATGTTGAAAAGCAATACAAATTCGAGATTATACACTCCTTGCAGCTAAAATTTGAATTGAATTTTCCTGAAGAACCCTTCCTGAAAAGGTGATTCAAATGTATATATCCAAATATAACACCCACTATGTAACGTAATTTACATTATTGGTATATTCAATTATGATCACTCAATCACTCTAATTTACAATAAATAGCCAGCCATTTTAGGCAGATTTCAAAGGATGGTAAATTTCTATCTATAAATCCATTAAAATGAATTGTAATTATGTCTTAATAAGCATTAAATTGTCATGCAGTCACGTATAATTAATTCAATTTTGTTTTGACTCATTTTCATAAAATATTCTCTTTTTGGTTAAGTCCACAGTTCTCATCTATACTGAAAATGCATTTAGCATTTAGGGAAGAACGTGCAATCGTGTATAAGAGTATAAAATTCTTGGTGGATTTTAAATGTTATGCGACAATGCCTGAACATTTGGCGAGCAACGCTAATAATGCCCCATGGCAATTGCAAAAATTTAAAGAAGTATATTATCTTTTCCCAAGCTATTGCGGAACCATAGACATCTTCATCATTGGCACGAATCATTGTAAATGGTTAAATACTTAAAGATGGAGTTGAACATTAAGATACAAGTTAACGAAATGAAATCAGAATCGTTGATTAATAACTGCATCGTGCTACTTTGATTAAGAATCGATAACTAGGGTATTTCACCGTCGAATCGTTTCAATTATCTAAATAGTTCTTGTATGATTTAAATTTAGACCAAGCAGAATGCCAGCTGGCTTTATAGTATAACTAAATATGTAGGTTGTACCTTAACTCAAACATTTTATTGAGCAAATAAATATTTATACTGCCATTTCTAGTTTGCCTCCCAAACTGTGTCCCTGTGTCCCAAACTGTGTTTGAAAAATGAATCATACTTTTGGAAATCAATCACATAAATTCGAAAATCCCAGATTAATTTAAGAATTCTTGAATTGAGACCAAACGAGAGACCCAAAACGCTCCCATGGAGACGATTTGTCATTTCTTCCGGACCAATTATATATTGGCAAACTGTGAAGATGTGATAGCCAAGAAGGCTTTCACATTGAATTTATCTCATTATCAAATGTCCGAGGTGCCAGAAATTATCAACAAGTGTGAGACGCTGATGAAGTTGTACTTGAATCAAAACCGATTAATAAAGGTAATACACTGGACATCTGGTGAATAAATAAAATACATATATACCATACATATGCGCCCCTAGATTCCCCAATGCCTTGGCAATCTGATGCGTTTGCAAGTGCTGGCACTGGATTACAACAAACTCAACGAGTTCCCTTTGTGCATCTGCGAGTTAGTGAGATTAAAGTTTCTGAATGTCAGTTGCAACAATATTGTTTGTCTGCCGCCGCAACTGGGAAATTTGACGGAACTGGAGACCTTTTGGTGCAACAATACTGGTCTACGAATATTGCCAGCTGAAATATGTTGCTGCGAACGACTTCACACTTTGGGAGTTCGAGGTAATCGACTGCGTACGTTGCCCAATTCGATTGGAAATCTTTTGGAATTACGCTGGTTTACCGCGGAAAACAACGAACTCGTTGAGGTGCCGTCGACATTTGGATTACTGCAAAGCTTAATACATCTGAATCTAAAGGGGAACCAACTTCAACGCTTTCCACGCCTAATCATTGGACTACCCAAATTAAAATTTGTGTTTCTCAATCAGAATGAAATTCAAGACGTACCAATGCGATCCGACTTGGAGCAGCTGCTAAACCTCCGCATGTTGAATCTGTCCAAGAATCCAATTAGTCGGCAACCCGAGTTACAAAAACTAGCACAGGTGATGAGCTCGCCAATTAAGTCTACTAACTATCGAGTGTGTCTTATATGTCTTATGTGTCTTTTAACTGAAATCAAATTGCAGCATCAAAACAATATTTACGTGGAGATGGTAGATGACACTCACGACTCTGGCGTCACTCTCCGTAGATACAGGCCCAACACATTCAACGAGCCGGAAGTAAATCCAGACGCTGACCAGGAATCGTCCTCTGATTGGGGAAACAGCGTTCGCACAAGTCAATTGAACAGTTCCGAAGAGAGTACATTGGAGAACACCATTGAGGATATTAGCGTAATGCTGCCGGAAATGTCTCGTTATGTCACGACATTCTAAGATCAAACAATAATAAATCTGTTGTGAATGTTTATTTGTGGTTTTTGCGTGTAGAAAGTATGTAACAAGTTAACGCAACGATCGAAATGCCCTTTTGCCTGATGAAATGTACGGGGAGGGATTGGCGTCAATATGAGCAATCCGTTTAAATATTTAACTAGACATTTTCTTGATGAGCTCCTCATCTTGCATAGACATGGCGGTCAGCTTCTTGCCAATCTTTTCATGTATGTCCAAGTACTTGGCCACACATCTGTCAATGCAGACCATTTCTCCCTTGCCTGCAATTTAATTTGGGCCATCATTAACAATGCGAATGCAACTCTCAGATACGGATCAATTAAAAACTCACCCAACTCCGATTCGCCATAGCGTGGGGGTATGCACTTCTTATGACAAGCGTTTGTCATGCGGTTATATAAATCCGACATCATTTCAATTTCCATTTCTTGCATCAGCTGTAATTTCGCCTGGTCAGCCACGCTTATCTGGGGCATTGCCATTTTAAGTGTGTTTTGTTTTTTTTATTAAATGATTTTAAGTTTTGCTGGTTATGTCAACAATGTAATGTTGACTTTTATTTAATCGAAACGCCTGCCCGAAATAGTGTGATCGTAGTCGCCTTGATTAGCTTTTTTCATGCGGTCCCGCACACGTAATGTTTCAAATCGCCGGGTTTCCACTGATTTTTTTGACAGCACAAATGCGTATACGCCACCAACGGTTAAAATTGCCCTAATAAATGCACAAAAACAATTTATTTACGTTCTTCACAGCGGAATAATGTATTGTACGAACCAACAAACAGCAATTCGCCCTGCGTTTCCAAGCGGCATTGTCAAGAGATATAGTGTGACTGTCATCAGCAAAGTAAAAAATACTGTAAATATCAACAGAAAATACTGCTCAGAAATAAGAAATGTTTCGATACAAGTCATCGAGCACCTACTTAAATTGGTACATTTTAAATTCATTGGGACCTTTTCCCAAATGTACACTTTTTAAATATTTAAAGTTGCTTACAAATTCAAGACTAAAAAAAAATTTAATGTATAATCTTTTGCATTAAGAATAGGTTTTTATTGACTGTGCATCACAAACCGTAATATGCTCATATGTATCTAAATATGCTCATGTTTATGTATACAATGCGTTTTACATTTATTCAAATATTTTGTAAAATTATAATACAATCTAATCAACAAAAAATAATTGTATATATCTATATACTTAGAGCAACAAAAAATGATTTGAGTAATTACACATTGTCACTAGTGGATAGAAACGCGTATTTAACGGGCAATCAATTTCGAAGTTTCAATTTTTTTTTTGGTTTTAAATATCTCAGTATAAAGAAAAAATCAACATCACAATCAAGTTTTGACTATGCTCTTCAATCCAAAATTGTGAAAATACTCGTATAATATGTACATAGTACAAATTATGCTTGGTGAATAACTAAAGTCAATATTTAGGAATGTGTCTGTATATATACATTTGTATGTATTTGATTATTGCACATTGGCCTTTCGTAGATTTATCAACGATTTTGCAATAGGTTTCCAATATTTAACTGGGTTTTACGCCGAACCAACTCATTTTATAATCCAAAGTATCGTGCAGAAGTTTCTCCTCCTCCTGGGAGAGCTGCAGCAGCGTAGAAACGGCGCGAACGAGATGACGGGCTTCCACCTATAATATAGAAATAAATTAATTTCTTATCTATTTGAATTTAAATGTATATGCTATTACCTCTCTGCTTGTTAGAAATTTGATGATAACGTGTTTTAAATATTTAAAATTCACTTCATCCATTATAATGCAATTTGGTTTGTTGTCCGACTGAAATGATTCAATCGGCGCGTGGGAGATCCTAAAGGCGGGTATTACTTGATCCGTATCAACATCGATAGTCGCTGATTGTGAACTTCGAAATTCTTTTTGCAAGGTTTTCTTGAGATCACCGAGTCGTTGACTTAATGTTTTTATTGTCTAAAATAAAAAAAAAACCAATAAAAACCAAAATAAGTATGCATTAAGTTATGCTCACCTTATTCTTTTCAATAATTTCCCGTTGGGATTGCTCATATTTTGCCAAATCGTTTGCATTTTGTTGAGCTGCCTCATTAAGCGTTTGAAGTGCCACACGGGCTTCTTGAATATCATGCTCAAGTTGCTTATTTTTATCATGCAGATCGTTGGATTCGTTTTGCTCCAGACGCAATTCCTTTTTTAGCAACTCTTCACTTTGCGAAATTTCCGCATTGCGCAATAAAGCTGTTAGCTTTTCTTCACGCTCTATTTCCAATTGCGTTTGACTGTCGTTAAACTGATCTTGCTTTTCCGTAATTTGAGTGCGCAACTTTTGGGCAACGTGTTCAGCATTTTTAACATATTCGCTGAATCTTTCATCGGCTGTTGCGATTCGTATTTTGAGATCTTTAGTTTCGGCAGCCAGTGTTTCCTACGTTTACAATTATGTGCAATTAAGTAGAAACATATTTTGATTGTGTTTGTACGTTTAAATGTGAACTTTAATAAATATAAACAAATAGATTCTACAAATAATTAAGAAAGAAAAAGGCAAGGCAAGGCAACCAAATGGCATAATGGCAAATTTTCCATAGTAGAATGTAACAAAGCGTAAGGTAGGTGTTACTGGCAAACAGAATATTATGTTGTTAGTAATTAAATGGTGTTATTTATGCGTGCGTGTTATAGGTTCCACTGATAACCGTCAACGTCTGAGGATATACTCACAGATTTGTTGCGTTCGAAGAGAATTTGCTGCTCATTCTCCTCGCGACACTCTTTCAGAGCAAGAGTCAACTCATCAACTTCGTCCTCTAACAATTTAATCTACACTCAAAAAATTATAACTTACTTCATCAAGTCTGACAGACGAATAATAAATCTATGCTCACCTTTTCGTTGCGTTGCTTAATTTCAATGTTCGCTTTCTCCAGCTCAAAGGCAACTTGCTTGCGACTCTCTATGGCATCATCTCTGGCCTTTAATGCTTTGCGTTTTTCAGTTGTTTCCTCTGCTACCTGCTGGGAGAGGCGGCTGACTTGCTTCTCCAGGGCAAAGTTCTGGCCGCTCCAGGAGCTTTTTATATCTGACAATTGCAAATGAGTCTCCTCCAGATGCTGTTCCAGCAATTTGTGCTCATGAACAAGTGCCTGCACTTGCTGGTCTGCACTCAGTTTTGACAATGTTTCGAGACGCGATTCCTCAATGATTTTCATGCGCATTTTCATATTACGGTTCTCCTCTTGTACAGCTGCTAGTGTTGTGGTGAGATGGTTCTTCTCCTGTTGCGTAGCATGACGTAATTGCTCTAGTTCATCGCGAAGATCTTCGGCAATGGGCTCAATCGTACGTAAACGTTCCATTTCCTGGTTAAAGTTCTCAATTTGCTGTTGATACTGACGAATGGAATTCATATGGTCGAAGGCCTCCTGCTCACGAAAGCCCATTAAGCTCTTTAACTTGTCGATTTCCACTTGCTGTAGATTTTGTATTTTCTCTTGTTCCTCGCAATAGATATCCTTTTGCGTCTGAGCTACCCGAACGCTCTCCAATAAAATTTCGTTGGTCTTCTCCACTCGCGTCTTCTCCTCCTGCAATTGTTGTAGATTCTGACTAAGACTGGACACTCTGGAGGTAAGCTCATTACATTGCCCTCGAAGCTGGCACAATTGTTCAGACTGATCAACAAAAGCAAAGAACATTATAAATATAAACAGTTGGTATTTGTAAAGGTGATATAAAATATAAATATATATTTGTTTTGACTTCACCTCATTGTAGATGCCACCGCCCACATCATCAGCAAAATTGGAATTTCCGCTAATACGACGGCTACGCAAACGGTAATTATTGTTATTATTGTTGTTGTTATTGTTTGTGGTCCGTTGATGTGGTTGGGATGTTGACGTGGACACATCATCTCCAGTTTCCTCCTTAATTTTATTTTTTAACGTTGCAAACATTTTGGGAACTGTCGCAAGTGTTGTGTATTGTTTTGGCGCAAGCTAACTGAATTACATATGCATTTAGTTTATCGCCATGGAGTACACCATGGGGTTACAGAAATATTGTTTTTGTACAATTACTCCATTTAATGCCAGCCTTTAATTTGCTTGTTTATCTAAGCAATGTAAATTAATTTAAATTTGCAGTCTATAATTCTTCTTCTTTTGGAAACTACGCGAAGGCAGAGCTATGCCACCTTGCAAATTTAACACATCTGGCAACGCACAGCGCAATGTAATCAATCTGGCGGCGCTTAACGAGTGTTATCGATAACATCTGACATAGACGCCAAAATCATCTGTGAAGAGCGCGCTAAATTTTTCTAATTTTTTATTAAATTGTTAGCGTTTTTAATTGGATCGTTTATATACCTTTACCAGTAGTTCTCGTATTAAGTGGAAAATGGATCGGGATATGTCTAAGCAGACTCCTCGAGACGTGCACGACAGTGATGCTATGTGCACCTCATCGCTAAAGGAGATCTCATTAATAGAAACCATGACAAGTTTTCTTGCGGAAAACGGAGCAGCTGAAGTGGACCCAAGGGTGTTGAAAAGCCTGGCTGAAGCGCTATCCAAGCGAATAGACGAGTGAGTTATACGTTCCTATAATTCTTATTGTACACTTTTTTCACATTTACGTACGTTTGTTTAGATGCCGTTGTATTTGTGCGGGTCTTTGAAGTTTGCTTGGTAATGCACTTTCGCAAGTGCATCAACTTGGCATTGATCCAAAACTAAATTTATAATAATTACCGCTACTGTGGCAACGTTAGATCATTCTTTGATCCCGAACGCAAACAATATATAGAAAAGTTTTGCTTATGTTGGACTTTCATCCATCCGAATCCGAGTTAAAAACTCCATGAAATGCAAAGAAAGATCTCTTCCAATTAACAGATGAGCGCTGGGAGTACGCTAAGAGAGTAGCAGGTTCTTTCATTGCTATCACCAACTTCCCCTTACATCCATACATATGAACGTTTGTGAACGCATGCAAGTGTGATGTACATACCGTACGTACATAGGCATATAACCCACCCCATTATACGTTTGCAAGAGAGCGCTATCAACCCGAGCCATATGGTGGGTGAGTTGAGCGTTTCGGAAAACATGAGAAACACATCTGCCTCACTACATTTCAATGTGTAAGTGTGTGTGTGTGTGAGTATGTGCATGTGGTGAGCGCGTTTTCCTTACGGAGCGAACGCACGGATGAATGAATGATGCGATGCTGCCGTTGCCGTTGTCGCTTTCGTTGGTTCTGGGGTTTTCTCTCGTTATCTCGATGCCCATTTTCAGTTCTATTCTGGCATTCGGTTTATTTAGACATTAAATGAAGAAGAATATTTTCAATATTTCGTATTTGACTTCGTTTCGTTTGTTGTGATTGTGCTTCGTCTAACGCCTATCAGTTCTTTTCTTTTTGTGTATTTATTTAAACAATGTGTACATACACATAATATTACAAACTAAATAACGTTGTGCGACGTTCTTCAGTAGTAATATTTATGTACATATACACACAAACTTAAGAATAAAAGTGCTTTGTATGTACAACAATAGTGAGAATTAAAACTCACAACTTGTGACTTTCATCAAATGAACACGATGAATGCTCAAGTTTCGGACCAACGACGGTGCTAAATCAACAAATATATTCTTATATAAATTGCAGATGCATATACTACGTGTGCGAGCGTATGTATTGTGCCTGTGTGTGTGTGTGAGTGTTGTGAGTTTGTGTGGGTAAATTACGGAACGCGCCTCATTTTGTTGTTGATTTCCTTTGTCGATGCTGTGTCTAAATATAGTACATATTGGTAAATACACATGTATATGTATTTGTCAGAAGCAATACTATTTATGAGTGCGCATTGCACTAATGAGATTTAATCCAAACGATAAGAGTGAACATACATACACGTGTGTGTGTGTGTGCGTTTTATTAACATAAGGATGATGTTCTTTGTTAGACAGTTACCCCTACAGTGTACCTTCAATGAACCTCCTATGCGGGCTGCAACTTAAAAAACACCCCATACTATGGTTGTATGCAGTACAGTTGTAAACAACAATTCTTCTAGCATTCGTTTTTCGTTCAGTGCACTTCGTTCTAATGTCAATGCATCCAGTTTAAAGTCGAAAAGATGCCTTCATTTATGGTCAATCGCTCCAACACGTTTCTTGTCTACGTTTTAGCTTTTCACCAACAGTTTGGGGTTGTTTTTCTCATTAAGCAAAAACAACAACATTTTCAGCATATTTGGCGCCAAGTCACGACTATTGTTAATTATTTTCAAGGTTTTCTATATGCAACGGTCGTTGCAATTTAAATGTAAATAATATGCAGGTATTTACGAATTGAACTGGGCAAGTTTGCAGCTATCTAAAGTAGGCTATTAGTTACTTATACCAGACTACAGTTCCTTATAATAATTTTATAATCTGTATATGTATATTGAATTTTGTAATAATGCGTTGAGGTTCTCCAATCTGATCATTCTCGAACGATTAATTAACATTCTGTTCAGTCAATTAAAAGATAACCAGACTTTTTTATTATTCATTTAAAGCACATAAATACACATATACATACATATGAATTAAGAATTAGTTCGAATGGCTGTACAATTTAATTTGTATTTTTATAGTACTCTAAATTTTGTAAGGAGGCAATATCCGCTATTTATAATTTCCGACAAAACTAAAGTCGTATATTGAGATTTATATTGACATGTTTAAAAACAAAAAAGAAGACGGTAATTTGAATATTGAAATATTAACCCAGCTTAAATAATTCAAGCTATGCAGTCCTTCTAAATACAATAAAATGCAAACTATATAAGAACCATGCTATAAAGATAATCGACTAAAACTTACTAAATTGTTAAAAATGTTCTTCATCCTATCAAGACAATTGAAGTTTAATCATTTGAACACATAAGACGACACCTGTTGTGCACAATTCGAATCATGGTTCGTTTTATATTCAAACGAATTGATTTTTAGCGGCCTCAGCAGTAACCATAGCTATGGGGGGGACAATAAAGCCAAAACAAATTGGTTTGTAACAACAAAACAGAACAGAACATTGACAATTGTTGCCCAGGAATTGGCAAAGTTGTTGGACATGACAGTTGCTTATTATATTTGTGTTTTTGCTCATTTCCTAAAATAATTTTGGCATACGGTAATAAAGCAAACGCACACGTGAAGTGCGCCAAAATGCGTGGCCCACATGTGTCGTCGTCGTTGTCGTCTGTCGCCTGATTCTGGCGACAGCAAAATGCATCACCGATTCGGCAGAGAGATGCCCTCAAAATGAGCATCTAAACATATACTGCACGCAGCGTGTGTGACGAGTGCTTTGCTCCTGGTGCGGCAGATACGCAATCATTTCGGGGACGTTTTCCCATCACCAGCCATCCGCCATGGCAGCCCAATGACTCATAGACACCGCGAAGTATCGCACGTAAATATATGCAATTGGCGATGTGGTGTAAAATTGAGAGAACAGAGTACTTATACTTATACCTGCAGAGAAGTTGCAGTTATACATAGACTGGTGTGCCGCAAAGCTATTTAGGATAAGCTCGACAACAAAATAAGAGAAAAACAACAAAAGAGGTGACGCATGCGATCAATTTAATTAAAACATTTCATTTATATCGTCGCCAGTGTAACAAATGTGCTGGAGTGAACAATAACTCAAGGTGCCCGCGTTGTGTAAATGTGAACTAACGAAAAACTAAACTATATCATAAAATGGCGGGAATGTTTCGTTCAACGTCTCTAAACAATTCAAATAACTCTCCTCGTCCGCCATATAAACGATTTTCAATTTCCAATGTTTCTGGCGGTTCGTTGAGGTAAGTTTTCTTTTCAAAAGTACCAAATATTTTCTAATTTCTTATTTGTGTGCCAATTTTGCATGTTATTCTAATGGGACCGTGCCCATTAAAAAAAGTGATTGTTCTCGGTATGACGTCAAAGTTCAATTTAATTGGGGGAGTCTGGGTGCGCCTAGGTCTTTGGTTCTATGTAAGAATTTGCACGGTTCGTTAAACGCAATACCGAATTTTAGTTGTCGTTTTTAAATACAATTATATATAGTTGGATATCTATAAAAATGTATGCGTGTGTCGATATTAGTATTAAAATGTACGATTTAAGAAACTGAAATTCTTGCTTAGTTAAATTTCAGTTTAAATTTTTATTAAATCACATTAAGTTATGTATGTATACGGAATAGTAAAATTAATGGCTGGGCGTTTCGTGAACTATTAACGCAACGTTAAAAATATTAATAATTATTTGAGTAAACATCTGAGTTGTTGAGATGTACTACTAAAAGTATTTCTGACGCTTATTTCACAGGGTTTTAAATATATTTATTGAATAAAATTTATTAAAATTATTAAATAGATATTACAAAAATAAGATACGATTGATATATTTTAAAATATTCAAACTAACAATAGTGCAGGTCGGTTTGAACTTGATTTCCGAGTGAATATAATAATTTTCTTTGCAACATTTCCGTAAAGTATGTTCACTTTATGAATTGCTTAGCACTCGCGATACGTAGTAGTAGATAGAATATGCCGTGTATATAAACCACTAGTTAATTATAGGTGTTAGATACAGCATTTGAATCAATTCAAACCTGTTTAAATTGACCTCTACACTAGAGAGGAGAGCGTAAGCAACTCATATTCGTATTCCTAAATTGGTAAATGTGAACCATATCTATTCCATTTTGAGTCAATAACCGCTTTGCTGAGAACATTATAGGTAAAGTGTATACCAGATTTATTTATTCGAGTTTGCTGTTATTAGAGAATATCGCTCATATTGTCCATCTCTAAATCTTGGCGTGTGGTACGTTGTGCGACTTGAGCTTAGAATGTTCATAAAGAGGGCTTCTCAGTTGAGTCGTGGTTTAAGCCAGCTGGGACACTGCCGCTCATATTGTCAATCAATATGATCCGCAATATCGCTCTGGAAACATGGTTGTGCCTGTTGTTGCTATCGCCACTGTTGGGCATCCGCTTAAAGCCTTGCGAATTGGCTGGCCAACTTTACATATTAGACGTACCAAAAGCGGAACTGGCCAAATGGCTGTGCATAGCCGATTTTGAGAGTCGCTTCAATACGCACGTTGTGGGACAAGGTAACGTGGATGGCTCCAAGGATTACGGCCTCTTCCAGATCAGCGATCGCTATTGGTGCGCTCCGCCCGCTACTCACGTCTTACTACGCCTTCAACGGGTGCAACGTCAATTGCACTGAGCTACTCCTCAACGATATCACTGCGGCTGTTCGTTGTGCTCAACTTATCAAGAAGCAACAGGGCTGGACGGCTTGGTCTGTTTACCCGCAGTTCTGCAACCGCACTCTTTCCGACCCAAAAGAGTGCTTCGAAAGCGACCAAAGCGATCGCAGTCAAACTAATTCCACTGAAATCCCTGATAATACAATGGACTCGACCACAGAGACAAGCGTTGAGAATACGACGACAGTCACAAAGGAAATGGAATGAGATTATTATTGTAGTATTATGATATCACGGTCATATTTATATTTTCAATATGCATAATTACACCAGATAATTAAATCATAGATAGAAGCTTTCGTTGTTTTTATTATTCATACATTTATGTATAAGACAAAAAGCGGTTTCTTTTAGCTCTAATGTTGCCTGTTTCTACAACGTTATGGGGTTTTTATTTTTTCGTTGCAGCACAAGTCCCGGCGGAGGTCACGATGCAACCTTGGAGAATTCATGTAATTATGTTTACTTATATCATTGTTTACTATTTTTAAGGTTACGCTAATCTAATTTAGATTGAAGATTCAATAGATGTTTAGACATATGGTTTAAATCAAATCAGGTTTATTATTAAGCAGAAATTGTGAATAATATCGATATCAATATCTATATAAAAATATATTCCAAATTAATTTGTATCAATCTCTCCAAAAATGTTATTAGAAAGGCATGCCATGAATTTGCAGGGAAATGTTTGGTAATCAGGATTTTAGTGTTTAGAATGTCAAATACTCGTAAAGCAGTAGTTTAGTTTGGAAAGACACTCGTCATTAGTAATTATACGCCAAGCAATCACTCAGTTTACTTTTTTATATTTTTTACTTATTGCCAAAATGGGCAAAAATAATGGCTTGCTATCATCAATCTCGCCACATACCTCCTCACATGGAGCATCGATCTGTGGTGGTTGTTCAGCTTGCACAGGTTTGACATGTGGTTGTATTCATATCTAAGTAATTTCTCTTATATTTTCTCCAATCAAAGATACCAGTTTCGATGCTGGACGTGCGCATGGAGGCATACATTCGCCGTATGCAGGGCCGCTCCATGCGGGAGTTGGAGGAGCAAATGTCAACGCTACGCAAAGAGAATTTCAACTTGAAACTGCGGATCTACTTCATGGAGGAGAGTCAACAAGGAACGCGTGGCAAAAATGCAGACGAGTCATTATCGAAACAATTAATAGATTCTAAAATTGAGATTGAAGTTCTGCGAAAGAGAGTCGATGAGAAGACGGAACTTCTGAAGGATGCGGCTCGTGCTATCACCCAGCATGAAGAGATTCAGAAGAGGTCGGACATCGAGAGCCAATCAATGATTGAGCAAATGCAACAACACATACATAAGTTAGAGGTGAGTGACTAAATCCTAATTTCATAGATAAATTCTTTCAATTGTGATCTCATTCCGCAGTGTGCCAATCAGAAAGCAACTAGGAAATCACTTGACGCACTTTCTTCCGAGAAACTGAAGAGTTTGGAAGCTCAGGTTGGTTGGCATTGGCAGTTACAATTACAAATATATAACATATACGTTGTTAGGTCCTTAAATTGGAGAACGCTCTGATGGAGGCTGATTTGCGGGAGACCGAGTGCAATAAGCAGCTTAACGTGATGGGAAGTACACTGGCAGATCGTCAGGAGACCTTGGCGGCGTGTGAGGCCAAGATCGAGGAACTCGCCATAAAAAATGCCGAGCTCGTCGAACAACTTGAAAAGGAAACCGAAGCCGATGCAATGGCAAGTGTAAGTTCCATTTAAATATTTGCATTTAATTTTGTTTGCGTTGACTTGAGATTGACTTGGGGCTCTAATGACTGACGGTTTGAACTGAACCTTTAGCAAATGATAAGTCGCCAACGGATGGAGATAAGTGACACTTTAACTGAGAATCGTCGTTTGCTTTGCGATTTGAGTGCCAGTGAGCTCGAAGTGCAGCGTCAAAATAAATGGATAGGAGAGGCAATTAATATATTAGATGTGCAACGAAAGACAATACAACTGATTGAAGTGAGTATTTCTCTCGTATGTGTACTTGGCTTCTTGGAGAGTTGACAGCACTGTATTGTTACCAAAGGATCTAAACAATGAAAAGGATCGGGCCAATAGAAGTCTTTACGTTCGCATGATCGAATATGAAAGCCTGATTAACAAGCAGAATAGCCAAGTTAACTTAGTGCGTCGCGAAAAAGAATTTTATCAGGATCTAAGCAAGCAATTGCAATACTTGAGTCGCATTGCTGTGGTCCAACCCATACGTTTCGATACCATTCGTGACTTTCAACTGTCGCAAAGCTCCATTCTGGCAGCGAGCCGCATATTTTTTGATTACCAAGGCTTAAGGCGGGAGAAGAAATTGAAATTCCCCTTGCCGGAGGTGATGATGCCTGTAATAATGAGTGATTACCATAATTTATTGCCTGCCAATCCACAGCAATACAAGGCTCCGACTCTGCCGTTATCCGTTGCCGCGCCTAGCACGGCTTTTCACAATCATTCGCTTCCGCCATTCACCGGATTGCGTCAATTGTTAGGTCGCTGGTGCACCTCCCAATCTCACTGATGGCAGTATATTACCCCAGTTGTCTCAATCGATCAACTAGCTGCACTGTCCATCGATGCGCCAACCTGTGTTTCCAGCCAGATGCGCACCACTGCCCACTGTCTGTGACGATGCTCGAAGTCCTGAAATCCAGAGTGGGGCGTAGGTGTGCGACAGTGCGCTAATTGCCTCCAAGTCAGACTTGTTCCAATGTATATCATTTCTTCTATTTTCCAGTTATGGTTAAATATTGTTAGCATATAGGGTCGCAGTATACATCCATTATTTTTGGGTATGGTTCATGGAAAAAATTTGTCGTTATAAAATGCTTGAATGAAATGATAAATAAATCGCAAAAAAATTTGTTAAGCATGTATGTATATCTGGAACGATCACTTTTTTACCTATTTACTTACACGAATTGGATTTATGGATGTACCAGCTTTTTGAGAATGAATTGGCACTAGCCAATTTTATGGAATAAAATAAGTTATAAAAATAGCTGTTTGCTAATTGTGTCTTTGTTTATTTAATTTTAGGTTGAGTCCCCCCTAAACTCCGCATTCAGTTGGCCAATAAGATATGTGAGCTGCAGGATGCCCAAGAGAAATTGGCTGAACGCGAGATGGTGCATGAGAAAGCGTGTCGCACAATTCAAAAGCTGATGCAGAAATTAAACAGTCAGGAGAACGAAATCAAGCGCCTGAAGCAGTCTCAATTGGTAAAATACACTTTTTATATTAATCACACATCCATATTTTAATCATATTTATTTTCTAGAACCAAGAAAAGCTGACGTCATCACCAGTCGCACAGCGGCATTCGCTGAGTGACACTGAAACGTGCACCGAGGATATCTCACAGAGTTTGAAGCAGCGCTATGAGCTGCAGATACTGGAGCAGGACGAGCTCATCAAACAACTGCAGTCAGAGGTCAAGAAGAAGACGGCCAATTTGCAGAATCTAGTTAACAAGGAGTTGTGGGAGAAGAATCGTGAGGTGGAACGACTCACCAAGCTTGTCAGTCATCAGCAATCTGTGGAGCATTCAGGCGAAGAGTCGACAACAGGCGCAGAGTTGCAGCAATCCTTCTCAGAAGCGGATTACGTGAAAGCTGTGAAGCGCAACAAGTTGTTGCAACAGAAAGCCGATGTGCTGCTCCATCGTCTGAATGAAATGCAGCAAAATGACGCCTTGATTTCACAGCTACGCCATGATCTGCATGCCATGCAAGCTGATGTGGAGAGCGCGAACAAATGGCGCCTTGAGTGTGCTGATGTTTGCAGTGTCCTCACAAATCGTCTCGAGGAGCTTGCCGGTTTCCTGAATTCGCTGCTAAAGCACAAAGATGTGCTGGGTGTTTTGGCTGCCGATCGACGTCACGCTATGCGCAGGGCAATTGATCGCAGCCTGGACTTGTCTAAGAGTTTAAACATGACTTTGTCTGTAACGGGCGTTTCATTGGCTGACCAGAGTCTGGCGCAGCTGAGCAAACTTTCTGAAATATTGTACACTGAGGCTGACGAATGCAATCGTACTTACAACTCACACGAGGAGATAAATGCTTGTGGAACCGCAACAGTAAAGCAGGAAAATAGGGTGCTTAAGTCAGATGGACAGGTGCGCAAGGAGCGGCGATCGCTGCCATTGCCGCAGCAGCAACTGGACAATCAGAGCGAATCAGAGGCATGGTCGGAGCCTGATCGTAAAGTGTCTTTGGCACGTATTGGGCTGGAAGATACCTCCAGCAGTTTCGTATACGCTGAAAAACATCACAGCGAATCGGATAGCGAAGGGCACGCCTGCTCTGTAAATTCCTTGAAGCAGGAGCGCACTCGGAACACGGAGAAAATCACGCAACTTGAGTCGCAGATAGCACAGCGTGATGAACGTATATTGCATGCCCAATGCCAATTGGTCGATGCAGACAATCGCTTAAAGCAGGAACAGTTGCGTGTCATTGAGATAACTCAACAGCTAGAACAGCTTCGTGCACAAAACGAAAAATTAATCGCTGATCTACAGGCAATTGGCTCACAGGATGATAAGGAAATGCTTGAGCTGCAACAACTAATTGATCTCAAGACTCAGCAAATTGAGCAGCTGCAATTAGCGCACAATACGTTGCTTGCTGATGCCCAGATCACTGAGCTTGAACTGAAGGAAGCTCACCACAAAATTGCCGAAATGGAAGAACAGAGTACTGCGAGTCTTGAAAAGGCGCGTGCTGAATTGTCACAGTACCAAGTTGAAGCGTCACATCGCTTAGAAGAGCTGCAAAAGTTGCAGCAAGAAGAATTAACTCGTAACTGGGTGGCATTGGTTAAGTATGAGGAGGTAAAGACACAGCTGGTTGAGTTGCAGCGCTCAGTGGAGTTCTACCAAGAAAGTGAGAAGGAGCTTAAGCAAACGCTTGTAGAAAATGAACTGGCTGCTCGCTCTCTCAAAAAAGAGGTTGACGAAAGCACTTTACAAGCCTCCAAAGCGATCGTGGAGCGTACAAAAGCATACAATGACAAGCTACAGTTGGAGAAACGTTTGGAAGAGATGAAGGTGCAGTTGTCATTACTGCAGGACGAGCAAAGGCTGCAACAACAGCAACAGAAACAATATCCACAATGTAGTCGCATCAATAGCATCGATGCCTCCCAATCGGGATACACATCCGAAGAGGTGCAATTGCAGTTGGCTAACAACAAAGCGAATGCGCCATCTAGTTCAGCGGCTGCTGGACGTATTAACAACCCTTCACCGGATTTGGGCATAGAAAGCGACGTCGGTCGAGGTGTCAGCGTGGAACTGTCAAATGCCCAGCGTCCGCTACTTAAGACTGTGGAGCTTACAGCACATAATGAAAATGATTGTAATTTGGACTTGAAGGACGGTAAGTTTTTTACTTCCAACATAAGAGCATATTAAAAAACAATTCCTTCCTATTCAGATTCTTCTCCCGACTCTGAGGCTGCTGCCGTATCATCTGTGGGACAAACCACAATAGTTCATGATTGTGCAAAGGTAGAAAAAGAAATGGCTGAATTGAAACGTAAATTATTGCACACCAAACGTTCATTTGAAGACACCTATAAAAGATTGTGTGCTGTTAACAAAGCTAAAGCACAAGTTGAAAAAGACATCAAGAATCAAATACTCAAAACCCACAATGTACTACGAAATGTTCGTTCGAACATGGAGAATGTGTTATAACACTTTATTTGATCAAAGCAAAACCATACCATTTTCATCATGAAAATCGTCCACAAATTGACAAATGTTTGTTTGTTAATATCTCACAAATCTACTATTTACTTCTATTTTAATAATGCTAATTGTTTCCCTTAATGTTATTTGTAAATTACCTCATGTAAAAGTCAATTGCGCAACGAGTTATTAATCTAAATAATATTACTTGCATTTTCCTAAGACTGTATAAAATAAAATGTATTATAATAAATGCAAGTTCACACCCATCTAATGTACTGACATAAACCTAACTGGTCTGTAACCTTCGTTCATATTGAATGACTATAAATACATAAATAGTAGACAATAAGCACAAAACTAACATTTCACAAAACTAATCCCTACTATCTTAATATAACGATATGTTGCATGAACACATTTCGCTCCTTGGTAATTACTGAATATTGACTCCCAATGCCATCTTGCCATATCAAACTAATATGAGACTAATGTAATATTTTGCTTACTTTACTCAATTATCTAAATACTTCTTATTTATTTCCCAAATTCGCCCCGAATTATCGTTTTCAGTTTACGATCGGAACGGACATAGAAATAATATTATAATATGCTTCTCGAATAGTAATATTCACTATAATTATGTATAATCTGTACAAATTCGATGTCAAAAAGATAACTAGACTTAAGTTTTGTACCATGATCCGATAAAAATAAAATTCATTATTAGTCGTTTTAAACAAAGGCGTTGTGATTTAAACTCGTATGCATTAATCCGAAATTAACCAACGCAGTCAATGCTACCATTTAAACGTAACGGTTCCATAGCAGCTGTTCATTTGGCGTTGCCAGATTGGTAGTACTTGTAAGGTTTCTTTCAGATTTCTTTCTCATTATTGTAATTTATCAAATTTTTTTTGATTATTTTTCATTATTTTTAAGAATATTTTCCATTTGTCTATATTGAAAAAATAACTTGCCCATAGATTATGTTAAGAAACAGCTGTTTCTGTAAAAGCTCTGTTTAAATGATGTTCGGTTGATGTTACATTTTCTCAGTTATATTAAATTGATATTTTATTTGCAAATTCCGCTTTCAGAAAAAGACTAGTTAATAACAGACTTGCTATAAATATTTTTATAATTGTTGTCAGTCAATGCTCTACATAAATCAAATTTCACGTAATTTTTTTTTGCAGATTTGATGTTGCTGTTAATAACAGTTCATCACAATGTTGCATTCCATTTTGTATTTACTGTTTAATACGTCTGTTCTTATTACGATTGAGCGCGTGTGTGTTTGTTATCGCTTATCAATTTTACAATTTTGTGATTCAACTAGAAATAAATGTGTATAGTAATTAGTAAAAGATAGTAGACAATCAAAAGCGTTCTGCTATAATGATACTAGTTGTATTCTGTCCTAATAGCGCGTGATTCTGTTTAGTTTTAGTGTTGCTGGTTTTCACTAGTTGCGCTAAGCCCTTGACCACATTCGAACAACAATATACACATGTTTTCCCGTTACCGTATGCAAGAAGAGGATGTGAATTCTTCAGCTTCACAAAACCAACAACAACGCAATTCCCGATATGAATTTGCAGCACTTTTGCCCACTCGTAAGTAAACAATTTAACAATTTCCTCTTGCCATTTATGTAGCCATTCTTGTTGCCACTGTGAAAGCGGTTTAATTTTGTTTATTTTTCATAGACCCAACTCACAAAAATTCTTATTGTCCCTTTACGAATTGGTAACAATGAGTCTATTTTAATATATCTAAATACAAATTTGAAGTATTAGCTATTACTTTTAGTGATAAGATTGTTTAACAGTAACATAATAAGCAAGGGTGAACACAAATGTATGTACACGCGTTTGTTAGGCGATGTGTATGTACAATGTGCAAGCAAGTAGTGTTTGAATGTCAATTTACATACATTGCTAATTACTATTATATGTATCTCGTTGATTTTATAAGTAAATCTTGTTCTATAAATATAAATTTAAAAAAAAATATTTAAAATAACAAATATAAAAAAAAAAGAGATGTTGGCCCATGGGGGGATCGAACCCGCGACCTTCGCGTTATTAGCACGACGCTCTAACCAGCTGAGCTAATGGGCCATGTTGAACGCTGTTAGGCTAAAGTGGAATATGTTTGTAAGAGAAATAGAAAAAGCGGCTTTTACATTGGGGGAGGAAATGCTTTTTAAAGAGATAAATAAATAAATTTGAGTAACTAAAGTTAAATACTTTTAAATGTTTGTGCTAGTTGCTTATCGACTTAACATTGGATTTACGCAGTGCATCGTTTTGTTATTGTTTGCTTTAATGCGATGATAGAGTGGAAATAAGATAATACTATTATTATAGTACGAGTATCTTATTAAGAGAATATCTTGTGCATCGCGTGTGTTTACCAAACAATTTGTACTTGTTTCATACAATAGTTACGAGAACACTTACTTTTACCTAGCTCGTCGTTGACAACTTTCAGTTGTGAGCTTCGTAAAGTGAACCGAAGGACGAAATATTGACTAGCAGTGCTTTACCCGATATTCTTTCGGTTCGTGCGGACTGTCCACAGTTGGCTTTTGGCTTTTGCACGTTGTGGACGCGTTTTCAAACCGTTTTTGCGCCTGTTTATTATTATCGAATATACAACAAACAAGTTGGGACCCGCAAACGAAACGCGAAGAATCGCAGCACATCCCAGTTTATTAGTTATGAATACCAACAACTTTGTTCTTCAGTGCCTGGACTTTAGTTTATTTGATGTTGAAATTGTTGTATTTCTGTCCCTGTATCTGCATCTGTAAGTGTGGCCTATAGGAGGTGTATCTTCAGACACTGCGGAGCCAAGTTGTCAATGAAGTTGGGCGTGCTGGGTGTCTTGACTGACAACCTTCTGCTAACCCGCTAACTACAATCAGTTCGATAATTTGAAGGCTTTCTTTACTTTCTTTGACTTTAAATTTGTGCATTTACCTTAAATTGTTAAATTGCCACACGCACACATATCGTCGAAGTGACTTGTCAAGCAATTAAATTGTTGTCGTCGGTTTCATCCTAAATAGAGAAAGAGAAACTCAATATGTTTGGCTTTAATGCATATGCGTGTCGGGAACAAGTACTATGATTTTCAGGCATACCGAATAATGAATTTTTGATGTTTTGTGCAAGTTGTTGAAAACTGTCTCTCTACTTTCGTTTCAAATAATTGTACTGCGAGTGTACTATATTAGTCATGGGCGGCGCTAAAAGGCTGCCATTGGGGCTGTCAGTTGTTTTAGTTCTCAACGCATGTGAAACAATATGTTCAAGGTTGTTTTCATTCTGAAGCGCAACTCTCCGTGAATAATCCGAAAATGTGCTCCTTACATAACTGATATTATATAATAACCGATGAACGAACAAAAGAATAAAAGGTGCCTTGCGGACTAGTTATAGTATTTACCCAAAACAAAAACAAAAAACACCCAAGTGAATTTTGTACCAAGTGCCTTCTTAGCCTTAGTGGTTTGTCAAGATGTCCGGTCAAAGTCCAGACGCCAGCCGCAACAGCAACACCATCTCCATCGAACTCAACAGAACCAACACGACCTCAAGCTGCAATCCGAGCATTGCCAGCCAGCGACGACGCCAACAACGGGCGGCCCAGCATCGTCAGGAGTCATGGTTTCGCCACTCGATGCCGCCAGCGATTAATCGCGACTTTGAATCCCTGGAACATCTCACTCAACGTGAGTCGACCAATGGCTTGGACGAGCAGCTCGCTGCCTCTCTAAGTGGCAAGTTGCCAGTCGTCAGTCACACGAGCATTCACCTTAACAGTGCCAACAGCAATCTCGGCTTCATTGACTCGGATACACCAAATACGCCGGTGACGCCGCAATCGGACTCCATGGCCGGCACACTGTCCTCCTGCCAGCCCATTGGAAGTGCCGACGGCAGGCATAAGGCACCCAATCGTAAGGACTCCAAGGGTTCCATTCTATCGAATGCCGCTCGCGGCCTACGTATGACAACTTCATTCCTACGCAGCAAGCGTAAGGAATACGAAGGTGAGTAAGGTCGGCAGGAAAGTTGAAATACGAATTCAAAAGTCGCTGGAGGGAGCAACAGTTGAATCAATTGAAAGTTCAAACTTCAAATTCTATTTTGTTCTTTTTGTTTTGTTAACTATAATGATATGCAATTGTTCTGTATCAAGCTTCATTCTCTTATTCTAAATTGAACCCTTAACTTGAGTCCATTCCATCGTATAATTATAAATCGAAATAATCAAGTTAAAACAAATGGAAGTTTGTTATATTTACAATCATGACGGTTTATTTAGTATTGCAACATTTTAAACTGTCACATTCTTCTTCATATTTCATTGCTTGGCAGTCTTTAATATATACAAATATATAAACTACAACGCAAATTTTTGTTTAAATAAAGCCTCTTAATTGGAAAGATATTACAATATTGCAAAACTATTGTACTATATCAAGTTCTGTACATGTTACCGTCAAATATTACTGTTGCTGAGTTGAGAGTGTTTCCTAAATTTCATCTTTTATTCGTATTTAGATCGTCACACTTGAAAATAAGGGAAGATAAATTAAATCCAATTTATGAATTTATAAAAAAGTTGTTATTAATTTAATCCACGTCTCGCTTAAAACGATTTTCGAATCAATTCAAAGTTAAAAAACAGGACGAAGAAGATCAATTATATCAGAGTTATAATGCAATTCTATTTACATTTTTGTATCTATACAGTATTCACTACATGTTTATTAGTATTCTATTATCACAATCGTGCCTTAGAACGGCAGACTGATTCTAAAACTACAAATTTATGTTTATTGAACTACAACTGCTTAGTCACCCAGCCACTGAGTTTGGCCACGTCCGCATAGACACCTGGGTACTTGGCCAAGGCGCAGTTATTGCCCCAAGACACAATGCCGACCAGTTGGCCACCTGATACCAGCGGACCACCCGAGTCTCCCTGGCAGGCGTCCTTATTGGTTGCTGCCGCACAGATCATTGTATCCCTGATTGACGAGCCGTAGCTATAGCTTGAGCTGCCACATTCCGTGCGTCCCACGATGCTGGTGGCGATGTACAAGAGTTTGGCCGAATAGGAGCCCTGATAGGAAGTCGATCCCCAGCCTGAACAGGTGGCAGCAGCTCCGTGTTTAGGTGTTGTGGATGCCATCGCGATGGCTTTGATGCTAGATCCAAGGGCTAGCTTCGTCTTTAGCCGCACGATGCCAATGTCATTGATCTTGGTGCTGCTGTTGTAATCTTCGTGTACCTTGAATGAGGCAGCATTGCTGGTAACGCCACCAATCGATCGATAGGTCGATCCAGCGCGTATTCTCAGTGTGGCAACTGTCACCTTGAGCAGACAGTGAGCTGCAGTCACCACAACGGTGGAGCTGATGACGCTGCCACCACAGAAATGTACTCCGGACCGTTGCAGCGAAACTTGCCAAGGATGTGCTGTGATCGTTGTTGTTGTGCCGCCCACAATGCGACCTTCCTGCTGAGCTTCCAATCCATTAGGAATTGCTGCGCTCTGGACGGTTGCCAAGAGAGCCAAGAGTATGACCAAGTTTTTGCCAAACATTTTACTAACTTCTAGTGCAAACGATAGTTGAAATAGGAATAGAAATGCATTGCATTTGCTGCGCCTTTTATAGAGCAATGAAGTTTTATGCCAGGTGGAAAATGTATCTGCGCACTCTCCCTCATATCATTACGATCCATTGTAAATAAAGTGTATTTATTGCCCTTTAAGTGTTCCACTCGAAACTGAAGTGATAATCGCTCATGGCATTGCGAATAACACATGTTCCCGATCAGGCCTGGAAAGACACCTGTCCGTCCCTCTTGCCCATTAAAATTTCTCTGGATTTAATTAATTTATTTCAGGATGTCTTAAATTGTTACGGTTGTTTGTTGCGTTACACAGACATTCATTCCAATGTTACCTCTCGTTCACTATCTGATGATTTAATGACTCGACCTAATCCAATTTGCTCGGGTTTTGCCTGTTATAAATATTACAAAACGATTAGACAAAATACGCAAGCACTGCTCTGCAATGTGGGAAAATTATTTTGATATTCGCAATTCGTGTTTGGTATAAAATGTCCCCTACATTGAATATGCAAAGTTTTATGCATAAGTTTTATCAGCATATAAATAATTGTTTCCTCTTCAGTCCTTGCCTACCCCAATTTTCTCACTTTTATTCCATTTTATTAATCGTTATTTGTCATATATCTAACCGTTAAATTTGCATACATACATTTTGCATTCATTTCAACATGAGGAATAATAACCGCATCCTTAACAAAACTTCAAGAAACCATTTTAAAAGATGGCCTTTTGGTATTTTGTGTTGAGTTCCTCATTCCATCAACGCCAAACGGTTCAATTACCTTCTAAAAAGGTATATATATTCAAGTTAAAGTACGGTTAACATGGGAATTTATTATTTATGGAAAATACATTGAAAACGAACGAACATTAATTATGAAGGTAGGCCAACAGAACCACACCGCTCCCATATTTAGTATTTCCAAATACAGGATGTGGCTGTTTATGGCTCCGTCGTATTCTGAAAGGTAATAAAAACTTGCAATATTGTTGGAATAGAGGGATGTCAAATGTCAATGTCGCTAAAATAAAGACGGTTTCAGCTTCCGGCAAACTTCGCTGTTGACTGTTTGCCTTGGGATAAAATGGTCACTGGACGAAAAGCTGGCTGGGCTTATGCTTGTGCTTGTAGTTGTGCTTGTGGTTGTGTATTACGACATCTACTAATACAAACTTTTGAATTGAACATAGTTTTTGCGCGTACATGTTTTATGTCCTCCTACTTCTTTTTGGCCGATGGATCTCCTGCCCCTTTGAACTTCTGTAAAGGCAAAGTGAGATTAAATTTTAAATTAAATTGAATTGTGTGAAAGGCTACCAAACTGTCGCTCAATTGCTGACACAATTCATTCATATGCACGTCTTGATTATTCGGGAAATACTCTACAAATTCTTTAAAAGTTACGCGCTTTTTTGATTGTGTCCGGTTGTTATTGCCATCGCCATCACCATTGTCCTTGCGAATAAGAATGGATTTGATGCGTCCTTGGTTGTCCGCCTGCAGTTCTGGCTTCATTGAATTCATTTTAATGGATTTTGTTGAAATTTCAATAAAATATACAAACTATTTGCAAATGTACACTACTAGAATGAAAATGAAAAATGGATTGCTAGTCTAATCAAAAGTACTTTGAGAATGTGAATTCTTCCCATTTGTTTAGTAATCGTCTAATATTTACGCACGACTTAAAAATTATTAAAAAAAAACGTATGATCAATTTAATTTAAATTTACAAAGCCTAAAATTACTTGGACATATTCATTTGTGAAATTAGTTTTTGTTTCTATTGTTGTTTTAATTGCCGCTATAACTCAGGACCCATAATACCAATTACGAAAACCTTTTAACTGCACAAAACTCAATATTTTTAAAATAAAGAATTAATTGACATTTGTGTTGAACTGTGTCGCAATAAAGGAGCTCTAGCACTGAGATCATCAATGTCTCAACATAAACGTACTTAGCTGGATTTCTTTTACTTCTTTCTCATGACATCATCAGATGGTCGGTTGGGGTCGGCACAGTTCTGATGTCCTTATGTGCTCGGCATGAATGAATACTACATGTTGCGATTGTGCCCGGGCACGTTCACAATTTTTTACTCATTGCAAAAAGCTTTTTAGGCTAAATGTTCCGTGTCCGTTTAATATCGTTGCAGATAGTGGTTAAGTAAATTAATGACTACGGCTCACAGCGTGTTGTTTTCAGGGTTTGTCACTGCTTTAAAAAATCAATACAATTATAACGCTGAGCACAAATAACACTTTCTATACTGTACATTGATTTGTCAGTTAAAAACAAAATAAGAAAAAAAGTGTGGCCCATGAGGGGATCGAACCCGCGACCTTCGCGTTATTAGCACGACGCTCTAACCAACTGAGCTAATGGGCCGATGTTTGATTGTTGAAAAAATCACTATATCAGTTGGTACAATTAATATTTTTTTTTTTTAGTGCATTAAATCCATTTTACTATGTGAATCAAATTATTTATATGCTTATGCTTTATGATAAACTTCTAAAATAAACATTTTGTTCATTCGTTCTAATGCTTAGTAGAATTATTTTCGCATTCGTACAAGTAAGATATTCGACGAAAATTTGCCAATTGTCAGGATGGCCGAGCGGTCTAAGGCGCCAGACTCAAGATTGACAATCTTACCTCTCGAACAAGAGGTTCGTGTGAGCGTTCTGGTCCTCTCTGAGGGCGTGGGTTCGAATCCCACTTCTGACAAAGCTTTTTTTATTTAATTAAATTCCTTGTTTTTATGCACATATGATAGTGCAACATAAATATATATATTTTCCAAATTATTTGGATTGTGTAGTTTTTAGTAAATAAACTTTAATACATTATTGTAGGACTAAAATTCTAAATGATGTTATGACTGTAGTTAGACAAGTGCCTCCGTGGCGCAATCGGTTAGCGCGTTCGGCTGTTAACCGAAAGGTTGGTGGTTCGAGTCCACCCGGGGGCGGATTACTTTTTTATTTATTTTTATTTTATAATATTTTTACTTTATACAAAAAGAAATTAATTTTTACAATTTAATTTGAACTACAAAAAACAATTCATTTTTAAAATCACAACTGCATTTTATTTAATATTAACACTCGATGAGGCTGTGGTGAGTTTAGTAGCATTCTATTTGTTTATGTTATCAAGTCTGTTGTTTTTGTGGTGAGCTCTCACTCACTACTGATGCGTTGGCGCTCTTCATGTACGTATACGTATACGTGTTTAGAATTTTATTCGTGTGCGTTTGTTTAGATTTCTCTCGCTCACTTTCGAGTTCACCCATACAGGTGAGTCAATGCGGCAATTGTGCTCAGTTGCTCGGCAAGCACGCGCGCGCGAAGTCGAAAAACCGCGTTTCTGTCGCTAAATTAAGTTTTGGCGTTTAATTGGCTCGAAAATAATACATATGTATATAAATATCCATATGTTCTGTTGTATTGTTTGGAAAATCAACTAGCAGTGTTTTCGGATTTTATGCCTCAATTTTCCAAGCGATTGATATGAAATGAGTGCGAAAATTGTTATACAGTTTCAGTGGCAAAAGCAAATGTAATTTTTTTAGAGTAAATGTTGAAAACATAATTGAAAGTTTGTGCGGTTTTGCAAAACAAGTTGCTTTTTCACATTCGTTCCACATTCGCCACGTTGTACATTCGACATGTGGCACGTTAGATAAAAACCATGACCAGTCTAATATTTAATAACATAGATTTCGGCGTGCACTTGCATATACATATAGTTAAATTTTTGTTTGTATTGGCGCCTCCTCAATTAAATACTGCCCAACAGCCATCAGCCTGCCCAGCTCTAGCTCTCAGTTTAGTTGTCATCAGCATGCGATCCAATAACATTGATTGTTGTCTCCCTTTTTTTATTGTGTTAGCATTTCTCGCCGTTTATTTCATTGCCATTGTTGCATTATTATTGTAATTGCGGTTTCTCTCATACCCATACATGTACGTACATACAAATAGACTTCGTACACAAATGTTGTTCAAACTAGTTTCTTCATGTTTTGTTTTGTGGGTTCTGTTTTAAATAATACGACTGCCCCCCATCTTTTATCAGCACCTTTCTTTTACTCTGTGGGTTCATATGTACATACATATGTACATACATATTTACAATTTACATTTTGAACGCGAAATTGTCGTTGCACCTTTCAGTAGAAATTTGTTGTCGCATTTGATTGTTAACAAATCCGAACAGTTGATTTTCCTCCCAGAAAGTATTATTTACACCATTTAAACAATAATATCTACATTTTGGTTAAAGTCCATTAGTAAAAATGTTGAGTATTTATTGTGTTAAAAGTAAACGCAAATTAAGTTCCGAAGGTAAACTCCCAGGATAGTTAGTGACTTGTTTTGATAAATATTTACGCAATTAACTTTTTCAAATCGGGTGCAAGTAATTGCCTCAATAAATACTTATTGTGTGTACCATGTAATTTGCATATTGCTCACCAACTTGATGAAATAATACAAAATATACATATTTATTTGTTTCGTATATGCATCGGACGAATTCTTTTTACTTTTCGTTTTATACATATGCTTGTTGTTATTGAAATATAAATAAAAACAAATAACGTCATCGCTTGTGGGTACAGTAAAATCTCTATACATGTGTATGAATTATACAAATTTGATGGCATTTAAGCTATAAATAAGTAAAAATGTGAATTTAAATGACTGAATCTTGAAGCATTTCTGAGAACAACACATATAATAAAAATATTAATGTCAAATAAGGAATGAATGAATAAATGAACACATTCAAATTATATTCAAATAAAAATGAATTAGAAGAATAAAGTAATGAATAATTGAGTAATGCAATAAAATCGTAATGATTTAGAAGCCAATAAAGGGACATACTTTTGAAAATAAGTTTTAATATTAGGATGATGTAAACATTCCTATTTGATTAAACAACTTATCCGTATATCTAAAAGTTTTCTGTTGATGTTACGAGAGTTTGTAATTCAGTCTCATCCATTTAATACGTTCGGCAAATACATGACTTTATATTTAAATGCTCCAAAACATAGAATCTACTTTTCGCTTTCACACATTCGTCTTTGTTGATATTAATTATTTTCACTTTTGCTTTCAATATTTATATAGTATGCACACACATATTCGTATGTACTATTTAACCGAAATATTTATAGTTGTAGTACAAATATGCTTTGCCGCAGACGTCATCAAGCAAGAGCGACAAGACAGAGTGTGCTCGACTATGAGCTACTTTGTCTCACGTCATCACCTATTGAATTCGAAAAGTTGGTGAATCACTTTAGGTGCTAGCAAGTTGGAAACATACTTAAGTCGGGTGCATAACAGATGAGTAAAAATACGCAAAGTGATTAATTGGATGCACACATAGGCATATTTGATCACAACAATCTCACTGGCTACGTCATCAATAACCCATATCCAATTATTGTTCGATTGACAATAATTTCGTATTGATTTGGTTTTCACAATGAGCTGTCGTTCGGCTGTCATTACTGTGCGACATTTATGGGCCTTGTAACTACCTTTTTACATACAAACATAAAGCAAATAAACGCGTATGTATGAAATGCGTCGTTCACACTGTTATAACTGACATATATAGAATAACGCCCACTCCAGCAGTATATATTATGTACATACATATATGTATGCAAATAATACTGGTTATTGACAAATAAACCACAAAATGTACTTATGTTCACTATACCCTGTATTTCTTCAGGAGTTTAATTTGAATTTCTCTTTTCTTGAACTACGGTTTTTTATTATTTAACTGTTTTTATTTAAAATGAAATCAAAATACTAGATTCATACGTATGCGTATTAGAACACATAAATATTTTATTAACTGCCATTAATTGATGTTAAACAGAGTAAAGCTATAAAGAACTATAAAAGGTATGTTGTAGTCGATTTGCTTCGTTGCTCAACTTCTCTTCACCGACCTAATTTGGAAAGCCTTAAAAAATGCTTTGAGTTTGCTATACTATTACTAATATTTACTCAGGTTGCGACCTATGCATTGATAAATACACAAATACTCATATGCACAGTCAAAACTCTCTTAGACAGACCCCCATTATAAAATTTGCATATATTGGTGATTGCTGGATGATTACAAGTAAGTAAGGGCTTAAAATAAATTGTTTATAAAACTTAAAAAATATTAGTGAAATTGCTCGTAAAACCCAACTAAAACGAGCATTTTGGAAATAAGTTTCCACTAATTGAGTTTCCACTGTATAAGTTATAATGTCGCATTATAGTCGTCGATACGAATAAAAGACTCGTTTTTGTGTTCTACTTGTTCTCAGTATTAGCTGTTAGCTGTTTGCGTAAATGATGACTGTTCAAGTGCATATATACCCATGAATGTCATATATTGTAGATATATATATGTATATGTATGTATATTTATACATATACTTCGTACAGCTGCTAATTAGTTGACTTTATTCTGGTTTATCTTTAGAGCATCTTAAAGTACTTTGTTAATGTTGTACCGAACACATGTATCCAGTAAATTCGATTCACAAATAGGTTTCTTTTATTTTAAATGAAGTTCACGAAACGTGAAAGTAAATTTGTTTGGAAAGATTCCAAAACAAATACATAGTATACGTGTAGGCATATATATATGTACACTTAGCCAAATATATATTAATAGATGTTTATAGATGCGAAATAAAAACAAGTCCGAGTCGGCTATTTATTTTGCTCTTTTATACACTTGGCCTGCATATCTGTCAGATTCCATAGATTATTTCAAATTGTACCCTACATTTCTTATTCTGGGATTACTACAGCATATATGTATATAAATACAAATATATGTGCACATGTACTCCCCATGTTCATCCATCATATCGTACTCACCGTAACTTGTGTGGCCTTGCCTTTCCACTTTTAATTCAGGTTTACCAATTTCATCTGTAATTACTTGAGTTCACAACGTGCCGCCTGACGTTGCGCCTTTATTAATATTTATGATCAATTTCAGTTCAGTCAGTCAGAGACCTATGTATTTATATGTGCATGTGCCGCGAAAATAGCTTCGGTACCATCGCCCTTTACTACCTTTTCAATCATTAATGATGTATTCTTTGTAATTTGGTCGTAGAAATTTACTGAATTTCTATCATAACGAATTCCCAACTTGAAGCGAAATTTCGATTAAATTTAAATTTTTATATGCTAGTTAGGCTCTTTGAATACCAAGTTTTATACTTTAAATATATTGTTAAATTTCAACATATAAGAATACGATTTTTGAATACTCCGAACTCAATTTAATTCTCAAGATTCTTTAAACACTCTATTTATTTGATGTATTTTTTGTTGTCTAATTTGTTTTTCAATTTAGTTTTCTAAAATGAGAATTTATACATTAACATTCAACATTTTTCAATTAACAAATTTAATAACTTTTCAAACACTTTAGGATAGTAAAGTGTATAATATATTTGTGTTTGGACGAGTATCATTTACATTTTATCGATGTTATAAAGTTTTACAACAATATTTATCTTTGAAGTTTCCTGTCAACTTTTCGAAGCAATGGTTGAGTTTGAGAATCTCCGCATTGGTTCCCGTGATATTTTTTTTTGTATGAAAAGGGTCTAATTATATGTAAGTGTTTACTCTTGTTTACTGTGACCATCGCAAACACGCTAACATGAGCATTACCAGACTGTAGCAACTATCTGGCTTTGGTGGCACGCAAAGGAAAGTGTTTGCTTATGATTTGTGTAGACTAACTTGACAATCGTTTGTTTCCGACTGTATGTAGTTCTGTTGACTTCCGTTTTTAATATACACGGGGTCGTTGACTTGGTTACCTTTTTTCGTCTAGGTAAACTTTTACATTTTCTTCAACTTCCTGAAAGTTCTTGATGGGCGTAGCTTATGCGTAGCTTAATGAAAATCAATACTCTTTGACGCGACACAACAAATGTGTGAATAATTAGTCAATGAAATTGTAATTAATCATAGCAATCGTTTCATATCACATCATTAACAAAATAGATAAAATACGTACTCCAGTAAAGGCATTTAAAATGTCGCCCAAGAGCTAAATCCAAAGTGAAGTGATTAATTCGAGACTTAAACAGAATCATAAAGTCGGTCCTAGGTATTAAATAAAGTGAAGAGTGCAACAACCAAAGCAAATACGAAAGATAACCAGAATAAGCATGTCAACATGGCAGATCCCAATAAAAATAATGGCCACAATAACCCCAGCATCAGTTAACGGGCACAACCAACAGTTGGGCGCTAATACCTCCCCAGTCGCCTCACCAACCTCACCTCCAACCACAAACGCATTCCAGGCGCCGAACTCCCTCTCGAATATATCGCAACAGGTGCACATGTGGTGCCGTCAATGCTTGCGGCGGTTGAGAGGTGAGGCACTGCGCCACACGGCCACAACAGGACCTAGCAGACACTTTGCCCCTGACGCGGGCACCAACACAAGACGGCGTAACAACCCGCCCACCTCTTCCGAAGATGAATCAAACACAGAAGTGGACGGTGGCATAAAGCCACATCGGCTATCAGAGCCGAGAAAGCCAAAAGAGCAGCCTCGGGAAAATTGGAGAGCAGTTACCAAAAGAAAATTCCTGGAAAAAGTGGGGCTTAAAAAGCCCCCCTGTAAAGGTGTATATAATTTCTTACTTTAACTTCCGTTTTTTTCAATCTATAAATAAGTCCTCTAATCGTTTGCTCACGGTCAATCAATTGCTCATTACATTTATAATATTCGCCATACTAGAGCAAACCTTGCCTCAGCTGCAGCTCCGTAAATCTGTACAATGTTATTGATTCATAGAATTAGTCATGAGTTTTAAGTGCATAGAAATATGGAAGAGATATTGCTGTCAAGAAATGGAGTTCAGAAGTTATATTTTTCTATTTTACTGTGAGCAAATGTAATGTCAAGAGCAGAATGACTACAGAATAGTTTTGAGAATTATAGTCATAATTTATTAACTAATTAGTTACAATTTGTGTGAATACATAAATATCTAGTTGTTTATGTATTGAGTTGAGAATCTATAGGACCTATCAATCATTTTATTAATAATAAATACACTTACGATCCCTAAAAGCGAATTTTGCATTAGTAACAGAAATAAGATTAAATCTTGCAACAATTTAATCATGGTTTAATGTTGGTCATATGAATTTATGTATTTACTTGAAAGTCTATAAGGACCTATCAATCATTTTATTAACAATAAATACATCTAGCGATCCCTAAAAGCGAATTTTGCATTCGTAACTAAAATAAGATTAAATCTTTCACGATGGAAACATTTAAAGGCAACCATTTAATCAACATAGTTAACAACAAATTAATATAGATTCCTCCAAATAAGAAAATTGATGCATTTCGTATTCTAGGGTATGAATGCGTCGCTTGCATCTGTACGTCTCAATGAATATGTTTATGGTAGGTACTCGGCTCTCAGTTTGTAATTGATCCCATCGGCATAGTGGAAACGCGCTCAATACAGTAAACGCTGTCTGGGGAAAGAGTTATTCAACATAAGGTCAACAGTTGACAGCCATAGATATTTAAGAATATAGACACACAGACACACGCAGACGTAGAATGTGTGTTGTTGAGCAATTGCAAACGCACCCCGAAAGGGGGACGCAATTCTGTCGACCCTGAATTCGTAGTCAATTTCCACCTTTGCACGAGTCGCATATCGGTTTCAGTCGCAACACTAGGCTGCAAGAGAACACACCACGCGGCACGCAAAAACACAGAACGCAGAACGCAGAAAACAGCAAAAAAGAGTTGAAGCGAAAGCAAAAACAAATGCAAAAACAAAAGAACGGGACACAGAGAAAAGTGTTGCGTTTCCGATAACTGATAACAGTGTGTGTGTGTGTGTGTGTGCGCGTGTGCGTGTGAATTAATTATACTTCCCCATTGTAGACTCTCTCGTTGCAATCGTAAATGTTAAGTGCTATTTTTTGTCCATTCTGGGATATGCATATGTCCTACCTAATCCTAAATATAGCTCACAAAACGAGTGCATCACGTGTCGGGTCGTTGAATGAATGTGTGACAAATCGATAATTGCGCACTTTCGACGCACGAAACTCGTACTCTAACTTCAACAACGATTGGTTCCAAGTGTACCCAAAGCTAAAGTGTTAGCATAGAATACATCCCCACATATACACATATATATATGTATGTATATCGAATCTAAGTAAGACTTAAACGCACATTTGGAATGCAAAATGCCAAAGTTGAACAAATCTGAGAACATTTTGCGATTGCGAAAAGCTCACGATGTGAACAACGTCAACGTCAACGCCAACGCCACGTTAAAGAGCGCAAGCGCTTGCTCAGTGGAACAATTCGTAGTGCGCCCATTGCCACGCCCACTTGTGGCTTGTACCCTTGGCTTGTTCCAGTCGTAATACCCGCACAGCTGTTGCAATCAAATCAACCTGGAGGGCATAGGCGAACCACGTCTAGTTGGGGAGAGCATTGCGTTTCAGACAGTCGGTTCAGGGATTGCGGACTACGAAGACGAGTTGGATCGGGAATCGATTGCGACCGCAGCCACGGAACTAATTAGCGATATTGGCAACTCCAATCGAAGCTTGAGGGCGCCCCAGCGTCACAGTCGCCAGCATAGACGCCGCAGGCTGTCCACAAGGCAATATCAACGCTGGAGCAAAATGACCTGCCGCAATGTCTACAAGGCACTGCGCATACTGTGGAGTCGTAAGTTGCAGAGAGATTCAATGCGTTCAATCTGTCATTATTTGATCCTCGACTTTTACCTATCCTACACATCAACTAATTGAATGTCAGGAAGTAATATCGAACTCGAAAACAAATACAAGTGATACAAGCTACTCACATCTCACAGCTGTCAAAGATTCGACTGGGTTTAGAGTTGAACGCAAAGTACGCTTTGAAAAATCTCCATACAGTTTATTCAAAATTTCTACCCATTATGCATGTAAGTTGTCCCGCCCGTGACGATGTCAGTAACTTGGGCCAATTGATGAAAGAGCATCGCATAATACCAGAAGTTGTGGCTTGCCTGCCGGCCGTGGTGATCAATGTGCTATACCCCTGCAATACCAAGGTCAATCCGGGCTGTTTTCTGACGCCTGAGACGGTGCGTCACCTGCCCATTGTCAGATGGATGGCGGAGAGGAATAAGTGGTACACCCTGGCTATGGTCGATCCCGATGCCCCGAGTCGCGATGAACCAATCTATCGGGAATGGATCCATTGGCTGGTCGGCAACATACCGGGCGCGAATGTTGTCCATGGCGAGCAGCTTGTTGCCTATGTTGGCAGTCGTCCGCCAGAGGGGACGAATGTTCATCGGTACATCTTCATTGTCTTCAAGCAGATTTGTCGCTTGGACTTTTATGAGACCCCGATACCCAACAATAAGTTTGATGAGCGTCGTAATTTCTGTATCAAGAAATTTGCTCAAAAATACGCCCTGGGTAATCCCATTGCATTGAACTTCTTCCAGTCCAAATGGGAAAATGATGATTTCTATTAACTAGTCGCATTGGTTTTGATAATACAATAAAATATGATGAACAATTAAGAATAAATGAGAATATCTATAATTTTTATATGCACACATTTCGTACAGGCTTGAGACCTGTTCTAAAAGGTTTTTTTTTTTTTTTTTTTTTTGTGGGGTTTTAGATGAAGACGAGCCCGTACCGTTCGGTTCCGATGTGGAGGATGGGGAGAAGCGTATCATCTCACTGAACGCACCACAGCCGGTAACTTATTGTAATAATCGAATATCTACGGCGAAATATAAGTGAGTACACTCATTTCATTTCGACATGTGGTCGTTCCTTATCATATGTTTGATCTGCTCAGAGTGAGACAAATGTTTGCACGCTTTGATAAGATAAGAGACATCCACACTCGTAATTGATTAATAAATGCGCTTCTTTATTCACTTATTCACTTATTCATTCATTGTTCTTAATCGTCTATTCACAGTTTCATCAGCTTTCTACCGATGTTCCTCTTTGAGCAATTTAGACGATATTCCAATTGTTTTTTCTTACTTATTGCATTACTACAACAAATTCCGGACGTTTCGCCAACGGGTCGTTACACAACACTGGTACCGCTCATATTCATACTTTCCGTCAGCGCAATTAAGGAAATCATTGAGGATATTGTAAGTGGACACAATTACATTAAAATTAAGTAGAGAGTGCTTGACAAAGACAGACCTTTTTCTTTACCTTCGAAATTTTCAAAACGTTTTCGTACATACAAATATCAAATTGAAAAATCTGGGCACTACTTTTCTTATCTGATGTTTCATGTTTCTTATCTGACCGATACAAAATTGCCGGGTATGCAAAAAGTTTGAAAGTTTGGAGTGCATAGCGTGTCGTAAATTATACGTCCATATCTCAATAATAGATTTTAAAAAAGTTACTAAGTAATTGTACTTACTAGTGTTAGATTTCGATTCGACATGAAGGGAAAGCTAAGCATGATCAAATTCTTTATAGTTTCTGATATACTGCCTAATTACGAAACATTTAGAAAATATTTTTAAAATAATATGCATTATTTTGCGCTTATCCGTTTCATTTATAGAAACGCCATCGTGCAGACAATGAAATCAATCATCGATTAATAGAAAGGCTAGAAAATGGCACGTGGGCCACCGTTCGTTGGTCCGAGCTGACAGTGGGCAATATTATAAAAGTGACCAACGATACCTTTTTTCCAGCCGATTTAGTGTTATTATCGTCCAGGTGAGTGCGAGCCATAAAGTTGAGATTGCCGACGAACCATTATTAATGCCTACACCTAATTGCAGTGAGCCGCAGGCGATGTGTTTTATAGAAACGGCAAATTTGGATGGAGAGACGAACCTGAAGATACGGCAAGGTGTGCCATCTACAGCCAAATTATTGGAAACAAAAGACTTGATGCAATTACAGGGTCGCATAGAGTGCGAACTGCCAAATCGGCAATTGTATGAGTTTAACGGCATCCTCAAGGAATACGGAAAGCCGTAAGTGCTTGAATAATGCTTAAAAGTAATACTTTTGAATTAATTACCACCGATTACGATTGCAGTGTTGCTGCTCTTGGTAATGATCAGGTGCTGCAACGGGGTGCAATGTTGCGGAACACCGCGTGGATCTTTGGAGTTGTCATCTACACCGGCCACGAGACGAAGTTGATGAAGAACTCAACATCAGCTCCGCTAAAGCGGTCCACAGTCGATAAGCTGACGAACACTCAAATCCTGATGCTCTTCATGATGTTAATCGCACTCTGCATCACGAGTGGCCTGTGCAATTTGTTTTGGACACAAAAACATTCCGTGACGGACTGGTATCTGGGCATCGGGGACTTCAAGAGCATGAGTCTGGGCTATAATCTGCTGACCTTCTTCATTCTGTACAACAACCTGATACCCATATCCCTTCAAGTCACCTTGGAGCTGGTGCGATTCCTTCAGGCGATCTTCATCAACTACGACATTGAGATGTACCACGAGGAGTCCAATATGCCAGCCAGTGCTCGCACCTCGAATCTTAACGAGGAACTCGGCCTGATCAAGTACGTCTTCTCGGATAAAACCGGCACGCTCACGCGCAATGTGATGGTCTTTAAGAAGTGCTCGATAGCCAGGCACATCTACACGCCGGAACGCACGCCAGAGGAATCGGAGCTGGTGCAAAACATACTGCGCCGTCATGAGACTTCCGCTGACATTGAGGAGTTCCTTGTGTTGCTGTCCGTCTGCCACACGGTCATACCGGAGAAGAAGGACGATGGCACAATTGTCTATCACGCCGCCAGTCCCGATGAGCGTGCCTTGGTCGATGGCGCCCGGCAGTTTGGTTACATCTTTGATACGCGAACGCCAGAGTATGTGGAGATAAATGCACTAGGGGAGCGCAAGCGCTACCACATTTTGAACGTGCTCGAATTTACGTCAACGCGCAAGAGAATGTCGGTCATTGTACGCACACCGGAAGGCAATATTAAGCTGTTCATGAAGGGCGCCGATTCGGTAATATATGAGCGTTTAAGTTCGCGGAACCATGCGTACCGGGATTCAACGTTGCAGCATTTAGAGGAGTTCGCTTCAGAGGGCCTGCGTACACTGTGCCTGGCTGTGGCCGACATCGATCCAGAGGTGTATGAGGAGTGGAATCAAACGTACCACAAGGCGGCGACAGCACTGCAGCAACGCGAACGGAAGCTTGAGGATGCAGCCAATCTCATTGAGATTAATCTGCGCCTGCTCGGTGCCACCGCCATTGAGGATCGACTGCAGGATGGTGTGCCGGAGACCATTCAGGCATTGCTCGAGGCCGGCATCTACGTCTGGGTGTTGACCGGCGACAAACAGGAGACGGCTATAAATATTGGCTATTCATGTAAACTGATTTCGCACTCCATGGACATCATCATACTAAACGAAGGGAGTCTCGATGTAAGTAGAGTTGTGCATTGAATATACAACTACGGCAACAAGATCTTTATTGCAGGCCACCCGTGATGTTATTCTCCGACATGTGGGCGAGTTCAAGAGCTCAACGGCCAAGGACGCGAACGTGGCGCTGGTCATCGATGGCAAGACACTGAAGTACGCACTGACTTGCGATTTGCGCGGCGAATTTCAGGAGCTTTGCATTTTGTGCCGCGTGGTCATCTGCTGTCGCGTTTCACCTATACAAAAAGCCGAAGTCGTCGAGATGGTGACGCAGAGCACGAAGGCCGTGACCTTGGCCATCGGTGATGGCGCCAACGATGTGGCCATGATACAAAAGGCAAGCGTGGGCATTGGCATTTCTGGCCAGGAGGGCCTGCAAGCCGCCTGCGCCTCCGACTACTCAATTGCCCAGTTTCGTTTCCTGCGTCGCCTCCTCCTCGTACATGGCGCCTGGAACTATGCGCGCATCAGCAAGCTCATTCTCTACAGCTTTTACAAAAACGTCTGTTTGTACGTGATCGAGCTGTGGTTCGCTGTCTACTCGGGATGGTCGGGTCAGATTCTGTTCGAGCGCTGGACAATCGGTCTGTACAACGTGCTGTTCACAGCGATGCCCCCGTTTGCGATTGGTCTCTTTGAGAAGTTCTGCACGGCCGAAACGATGCTAAAGTATCCGCTTCTATACAAGCCATCGCAGAATGCCAAACTGTTCAACGTGAAAGTATTCTGGATCTGGATATTCAATGCGCTGCTGCACTCTGTGTTTCTCTTCTGGCTACCGATGACCGCATTTCAGGAAGAAGTCATTTGGTCAGATGGAAAAACAAGTGATTATTTGATGCTGGGCAACATAGTCTATACGGTGGGTGTACATACATTTCATATTATCTGTAATTATTTCAAATGAATTTCAACTTTTAATTGGCTTTTGCAGTATGTCATTGTCACTGTCTGCTTGAAAGCTGGCCTGATCACGAGTTCCTGGACCTGGTTGACGCATGCAGCCATCTGGGGCTCCATCGTGCTTTGGTTTACCTTTGTGCTTGTCTACAGCCACTTCTGGCCGGCATTAAAGTTCGCCAGCAATTTTGTTGGCATGGACATTCAACTGTTTTCGACTCCCGTCTTTTGGCTTGGTCTATTCCTGGTGCCCATCACCAGTTTGCTCATCGATGTGATTTGTAAGCTGTACGTGCGCGTTATCTCACCTCAGAAGAGTTTGTGGCCAATTAAAGTTCCTTTTCATTGTTTGTAGAGTACATAATACCGTTTTCAAGACACTCACCGATGCTGTCCGGGAATCAGAAATTCAAAGTCACGATCCCTCTCATGTGATGGAAGAATCACGTTCATCGTAAGTAGTTGTTGTGACAAAGCATTTACTGTTCTTGCATTCTTTCTGGGTTTCCTTTGAATTGGTTAACTATTCGCATCAACAAAACGTTTTGTTAGCAACGAAAAGCAAACAACAAAAATATGCTACGTTTTCAATTTGAATTGTTGCGCATTTTTTCTTTATTAGCACTAACTGTTGAATTTTGATTGATTTTTCCACACAACTGCAAATCTGTTCTTATCATTTTGTTCACTTTCTGCGATTCCAGCTATTGATTTCTAACACTTGTTTCCACAATTTAATAACATATTTTATGGTAGCGCTAATACTAGATCATTTTGCATCCTTATCAGTAGTCACTTAATACTAAGAGACCTACACAAGAATCACATGTAATAACATAATTGTTTAAATTGTGTTTGTTTTACTCTCATGTATCTATATTGTTTATGTTTTGCTTTACTCTAATCGTTCAATTATTAATGAGGAAGTAATTCTTTCTTGTACTACGTTCATGTACTTTGTAGTTGCATTATTAACGAAGTCAAACTTAATATTAAATAGTTATATTTATTGTGTTAATGTTAATCGGTCAGTCTGAACAGAGTTTGTAAAGATCTCTGAAACTTGCATATCATCGAATATGTATTCCATAGAATAGTCTGAACTAAGAGTGTTCAAGCAGGACTCGCTAGTTTTCAGAATATAATATATATTTTAGACACCATATAAGAAAAAAGTAATTGTAAGTTGAATTTATGTTTAAGAATTTTTAAATTTAAAAATAGTATTTAATTCACTGATATCAGAGTCGGTGATATTTATCATGTGCACCCCATATAACCCCTGTTCTGAATTCCATTCCATTTAATTTCTATCGTAGCATCCTTATTCCGAGTCTTATAGAATTTGTTTCCGCAATTGAAACATAAATGGAATTCGGAACAAGTTCGATAGAAAAGGCATTGCACACTTTTGAATAAAATAAAAGTATCCTTTAGATTAAATTATACGTAATTAATTTAGTTTTGAACGCAGTCTTTTCTATGTCTCATACTACAACAAAATGTACACGGTTGTTAAAAACTTAGTTGTTTAGCAGTTTCGTGTGTTTTTAGTATAAAATTGCATTGAAAGAAACAAACACAATTATGTTAAAACGGAAGGCGAAATTATTAGAAACAAACATTAATTATTTCAATAATTGGAATTGAAATTGATCATTTATTAGAGCAACAATCATTTGAAACATATTTTCAACAAGATGTAAATTTATCTCTCCTCTTCTATCCTTTATTAACCAATTGCAATCATGTTACTTATTACAATGTTCGAAATAAAAAAACCATTGTTATCAATCCCAACTCCCTCTCCATGCCGTATCCACCGAAAATGTGTAAACTTCTTCGACTCGAACTTGAACCATGTATATGCAAATCTTATCAGTATGGAATCTGGTTTTGGCCAGTCATCGAGGAACAAATATCACAGCGGATCGAAAAAGAACTCGCCAGCCAAAGATTCGGAAGGTCCAAATCGTCAATTACGTATCGAAAACTTGGATTACGAAGAAGATACCAGGGATCATCAGAACTATCGCCGCAGGCCACGTTGGCGTGGTGGAGCCCAAGAGGAGAGCGTTAGCAGCGAGATTCTGCACATGTAGAAGGACAACAAATTACAATTCTAAGACATGGTGTTTGAATATACATGTCAAATATTTTTAGATATAGAAATTATGTGATTTTTATGTCGTAACAAAAATATGTGAAATGTCTTGAATAAATGATTAAGTTTAAGTAAGTTAAGGTATTAACCTATCCACCATACGCAATAATGTATGTGCTCAGGGCGTGTTAAGCCATTACCATATGCCATATCCATTTGATCAATCAGTAATTATTCATATATAAGTATTTGCGTAGGAAATAATAAAAAAAAAAAAAAAAAAAAAACTGTGATATTGAGTACTGTAGCATATGAATTGCGAGCAATTAGCAACTTTTTAAAGTGTTACATTTTTCATATGTTATGTATCGACTATTTACTGTATGTAATTTATTAGTATTCTAATATGGGCAATGCTTTTGATTTCTATTTCCCTATTTGGAAAATATTCCAAAGAGATAAGTATAGCATACTATTTAGAGTCAATCACAATTGCAAGCCTTTTTATTTCGCTCCAATATACATGCTATATTTCAAGCTTTGAGGTTATTTCCAAAGGGGATTTGGTAAAAAGCTCGATAAACTTTCATACTTATCCATAAAGTCTTTATATTACTGTTGTATATGTTAATTAAGAGCTATGGTCAATTTTCGACTGTACAAATACATGTACATATTTGAATATATGTACAGTATTGTTTTTTTTTTTTATGATCAAACATGATTATACATGTGATAAAGCATACCAACGTCTATATAAATGTACAACAAAATAATAAAAAAAAAAAAACAAATAAATATTACGAAATCCAGTTAACAATATTCATCCTTGGAGAAATAGTATTTCAAATTATGTAAATTTATAAATATGTTACTTGTTATTTGCATTTAACTGTTATTTAATTTTAAATTAAAACTATGATGAGTATATTCCTTCAAACGTCCAACATTCCTTAACCATCGAAACCCTACCGGGGATATGAAAAGTTGAATCAATTTTTTGCAGTGCAAGGCACTACCACCTATTATTGTTATTAATGATGAATGATGTTCCGTCTTCCTCTTTCAAATAAATTTCACGAAATATATGTAATGCATACTTTTGGGAGCAGATTAAAATCTAAGTCAAGTTTAGCATATTAGTTCTCATTTAATTTATTGTTTCACAAAAAGTATGTTAAGAATAGTTTATTTTAAAGAAATGGTTGAACTATTTTAAAAAATAATAATAATATCCTTCATGATTTATTAATATAAATACTGAATCAAATATGAAGTAAAGTTTTAATAAAAAAGTATGAATAAAGAATTTTAAACCATATAAGTAATATTTTATAATAAAGTTCCCCACAATGACTGCCACAGATTGCATGCAATTGATATTCCCTGAGATACATAGGAATAAATAAAATTCGACACACCTTTGAATTGCTTAATGTTTTGCACTTGTCCATTTAATTTCCTATGTTTTCAATTCTGATTCTAATATGCAACAAATTTAACGAAAACTATCTTTATTAACTATCTTATAAAATGTAATGCATTATAATGCGGTCTTTTAAATATGATCTTCAAATTTTTATAAACATTTTCTTTATGTAACTCTATATACATATTTGTGTGTGCGCAGAACTATGTATGCCTTGGGATCGATTCTTCGGTGTAAGTAATTTATAGATAAATTGTGCAGTCAAATCTATATCTGTACATAACTTCACATATGATCTTATTCATGGTCATTCAGTTACACACTCACTCCACGTTATTGTATTATGGTTCAAGAAACAATCCAATACTGTTCCATTAGGAAAGCATTTAAATTATTACCTAGGGGAAGGCAATAAATAAATAGCACAAGCCAAAATTTCAACAAGTCCAACAAAATATGTTTAGCAACGCCGAATGGTCTCATATTCTGATTATCGAGCATGGATTAACTAATGCATGCTACTCTTATTTTCAAGATTCCGCCACCTCGTATTCTTATAATTTACCGTATGTGATATAAAAATCTATTTTCATTTAATAATACTTTTATAATACATTTATATAATATTGGGTAAATTGCATGTTCTATAAATTTGATACGCCTGTAAGCCTTTATTTCACTTGTAGTGTAAGAAACTAATGCTCTTAACCTTCTCACTTTTAATTTAAAACCGATAGAATGCTAACAATTCAAAAAGAAAATAATTTTTAGAAACCAAAATGAAGAAAAATAGATTTGAAACCTATATGTACATTACTCATTACTAAAAGTCCTGACCTTCTAAAAACAAAAACCAAAAAACAAACAAATACAAAATTAATTCAACAGATTTACTGAAACTGCGAGATTGCTTCGTAATGTTTTCACCCGTCGTGCCAATACAAGAGTTGAAACGGAACTAGAATTATCGCGTGAGTACTACCCATTTTCCAATCAGTTGCAATGTGTACTGGTTCTTGCCCAAGGACATCAGTTGGCCATCTGGTGTTGGTGTTGGTATTTTATTTTTAATGGCTAGTTATAAATTCATATAGTATTTGTATGCATAGCTTCGGTAATCAGCGTTCGAGATTCGGGGTAATTGATGATTTGTCATAATTGCGTTTGACATTTAGAAAAATACATTTTTGATGGATGGGTTTCTATTTTCGATTGTCGAGATTATTTTGATTTATATTTAACACATTCTTCATCTGTCAAACATATTTCACGTACTCGTACATACGATATAGCGAAATTGAACAAACTTTAACCTAATAAGCATTTCGATTCACAGATGGCTATGCATTTTCTCAAGAGGAAGGCGGTGCTGTTCCGCAATCTATAGTTATTCGCGCCTATGACACGAATTTACCCAAACCAGAAGGCAACTAAGAGGTCCCTGGAATTTTGAAACCTACTATAAACAATTGTATTTACGGCATCACCTCATCTTTAGAACTGCTGTCTAATCGTATGTGTAAAAGGGCCAAAGAAAATAATAAAACAACAACATAGATATTTTAAGCGTGCTAAAACCAATGTTGAAAAACTACAAAAAAACAACTGAAACTTTTGTGAAACACTCTTTTTCTGGTATTAATGCATCAAGATATTCTAAATGTGTCTTACATTACTATTTTTTTTATAAATGCTGCATATATAAAATAAAAAACTCTGTATTTGTATCTTAACTGTTAATTATTTTATAAGAAAAAAAAACACTTAAATAAAGATGTTAGAAGCAGTTTCAATCCAAAAATTTACTTTAGTTATTTTTCTATGGTATCCCAATTCTTCTCATCAAAAATTATATTGTGTTACTGATGCTTGTCATTCATTTGTTAACTTCCATTAGAGAGCTTGACAAGTTGAGGAGTTTCCATGAAATGTATTTTTGAATGCAACTCTTAACGCATTTTTAAAGAACAAAAATTGCAAAATTGAAGGTAATATTATTTACATTCCAATCCCGAATTTTCTGACGTGTTTCCAATAGGAGTTTAGTCCCTTTTATTAAATAATAATGAGATTACAGCCGAACCTCCAGTGAAGACTGATTAATAAAAATCTATAGCTTCAGTATGATTGACAAATCATTTTATTACAATAGTAAAAATATATATTTTCTTATTTAGTATAACATATATATAAATATCATGTAAAGTTATAAGGTATCAAGGATTCTAACTACAATCTTTGCATTCTGCTTTCTAATAAATTACTTTCTATTGCACAGGATAAAGTGAAGGGGCACTTATATATTTGAGTTAACACAATGCAGAACTAATATCACTAAGTAATATAACAATAATCCTAAACAGGGAAATTGGGAAAGTCCCACGTCATGGTCTGTGCGCCAACTACTGTTGGCACACTGTTGGCGTCAAATCTGATCCGAATGATAGGGCAGTGTATGGCCACTGCCAACGACATCAATACCATCGTCTTCATTGTTTTGTTCGTTAAAATTAAGCGCCACCAGTAACGGCAGCGGTTCATTTTGTTCAGGTTGGCGGACACTCGGGACATCACTGAGAACATGCAAAGATTGCGGAAACGATTTCACGTCTACAAAAGATTCCAATACTTTCAGGTGATAGAATACACCTTCGGAGTCTGTCACATAAAACTGGGTGAAATCGGCGTTGGTATAGAAACCTCGAGCTTCGTTGCCCACAAATGTAATGCATGCCAAAAGTTCTGGCAATTTGTCACTGCCTCTTTTATGCGACCAAACACTAGCTTTGCTCTCTTCGACATTAATTTGATCGTATTTTTCTATCTGTTCATTCATTTCATTATCCACCAAACGTGCAGCATCAACCTCCTCACGTCCTTTGTGATGGGGCCTTGTCTGGATGAAGTGACTATGTCGCATGCTGCGAACTTCCGGGTTCGCCTGATTATTTTGCATATATTTCACACTCCAGAAGCATAATTGCTTCTCGCAACTGATCAGGACCTGTTTACAAGGCGAGAAACGCAGCTGCATTTTGTTGATTCCGTTATCATGACCCTGTATTGTGGTGTAAACCAGTTGCAAGCGATGTTTGTCGTAACTATAGAGCTGAAAGAATGAAAACGAGTTTTCAATAATGTAGTAGATATATAAGACTAGTTTTTATACCTCAATGGTCCCATTCTCAAAACCAAGGGCAATCAGTTCACCGTCATTTGACGCAGTTACTTGTTTAATTTGGCTGGAATTGTTTACATTGTCCTTGCAGAGACATTTTCTACAGAGTCTGTTTTCGGTAACAAACAGTTTGTAAATCTGTAAGCATTAACAAGATTCATTAAACAATCTCATAGCATTGGTTTCGAAATGAATTCGACAATAATAACTAACCTCTAGTGTGCCGTCTCTAAAGGCCAAATAAACTATATCATCATTAAGATGAAATGCTTCATATGGATTTTTAAAGCATTCGATAATTGAATTAGATTTATCTAAATACTACGTCGAGGATATAGAAAACATTAGCCGGAATGCGTTTTACTTATCGTTAATGTGCAACTTACATATAGGTTATAATCCGTAAACAAAAGGAGAAAATCGTCATGGAAGAGTCGAGCATACTTCGTATAAAATTCGCAATGGAATATATCCTCAGGATTTGAGAGCGAAAAAAATACAGTTTCGCAATTGTTACGGAAGGAGGCAAGCAAATGCAGAGACTTGATTTCTTTGAGATAGTCAACTGAATAGTTTAAATACTCTCTTAGCACTTCTTTTTTATCAATATTGATGATTTGGCCATTATTGTAACCCGCATAAATGACACCATCCTCATTCACCGATAATGCTGTTATGTGGCAAGTACAGTCCATCTGTGGTGCTGCGATAGTGGACCAATTGGCCACACTGTCTCGGCGTCTCGTAAGACCCACAATCGGTTGGATTTTGTGAATTCGCGCTCTCGAATCAACGACAAATAATGTGCCATCGTCCGACATTTCCATAAGCGGGCGCAGGTAAACATTGGGCTCAAGATGGGCACGTCCCTTCGTATTGCGATCTTTCAATTCAGCATCACTCTCATCCACATGGTGCATCCAGGTAATAGCATCGGTACCGGTGCTACGCAACGTATGCACGTGCACAAAATGCTTACCCCGTGCACCACAAAGCACAATGTACTTGAGGATGGGTTGTTTCAAATCATACACATCAACACAGACAATACGTTCACTAACATTGCTTCGCAACAATGAATATGGAAATTTTAGGTCGTAGACAACGAGACCCTCCTCAGTGCCAAGAATCAAGTAACGTCCATCTCTCGATAGCTTGCCACATGTTATAATTGCCGGTATCGTATCCGAAAATGGCAATGCTTCCACTTCCAGATTATTCAGGCTGTTATCATCGGCGTGCTTAAATTTGAATCGCCAGACACTTAACTCGTAAATTATAATTAGAATCGTGTACTTGTCGTTTTCAAGATGCTCTATATAAGTTTCCATTGCGAGGACCTTTTGCTTATCCGGCGCATGCTTAGCTGGCTCATACTCGGTTACATTAGACGCATTTTTCAGGTCCCAAAAGGATAAATTCCCTTTATCCGACCACACAACGTAGAAGCGATTTAATATTTTCAAGAAATGCCGCACATCCTTCTGTTTGGTCGGCAGTATCGGTGTGTGTGATTTCTCGAATTTCTTATCCACCCAGTTCAATATACACAAATCTCCATCGTCAAATGCCAAATGAAGTTGAATCGAGAAATCGCGAGCACGATTATTTTCGTCTAAATAGAAGGCGGATATGCATTTGCTGCCAGTAAAACGTTTGATGGCAGTGTTAACCAACTGCTCATAGTTATGCGGTTTCGAATGGTTGGGCACCTGGGCTAGTCTGGGTGGACGAACAGCCAGATAACTGCCGCAGTCGGGTCGTCGAGACAGCAATTCCCTCAGAGACCAAAGCTTCAGACTCCCATTCTTATGTAGGGTCAACAAATGTAACTGCTTATTGAACACTCGCATCTCAATAATGTCACTGGGATCTTTTTCGTCACTAAGCAGACTGGTCGTATCGCCAGCCAAGGATACATCCGTAAGCAGCAATTGTTGCGAGTTGAGTGCCATCAAACAATAGTCGTCGTCGAGATAGACGGCATGATGCACCTCATGTTGTCCCAAATTAATGATTTCTCGGTGTTGATGAAAGCGACCGCTGAAATGCAATCGTGACTTGTTAAATCTACACAAAGTACTATTATATTATTAACGTACTGCTCAGTAAACCACACAAAATCCGGAAACCGTTGAACCTGGAGCAACGCCTCATCATGCACGGGCCCTTCTTCCGACATCAAGGCAATCCGCAATAGGCTTGTAAATGGAGAACTTATCAGCTTTTCTTCCACTTTCGTTAGGAAGACATACACAGCATTCAAAAGATCTCTATAGTGACTGTCATTATCTAAATTCAATTAAAGAAAAAAATTAGAATATAGTTCTATAGGCGTCAAACATGAATCACTTGCCAACAATATCATCCCTGAAATGCGTCAAAGTATGGAGTGTGTGCAAGATGGAGCCGCGTGCATTCCATGGCGTAGTATCGTTACGAATCTTTTGCTCTAGAAACCGAAAATCCAGAAAGATCTGACGAAATAATTTCACACGTTCCATTTTATCGCCAACCTTTCTCAAATGGTGTCCAATATGGCTATAAAAATAACCGTCTAAGTTCGGCAAAGTAGTATCGTGGCATTCTCCAAATAATCGGGGAATTCTAAAAGAAGCATTTTATAAAAAATCGAATTATCCAGGGATATCCATGACTTACTGATAGAAATCAACAATCTTCTTGTTAAGTTCTTCTTCGTTCGGAATGGGTAAGCTGAATTCTGAATAGATACTCGACAGCGTTATTGTTCGATCTTCATGCGTCTGCACCAACGAGCATTTGTCGAAAGTCATTTACAATGGGTATTGGATCAACAACCGACCAAACCAGACCCAAAAGCTGCGGAATGAAAATATAGATTATCATAGAAACTCATATAATCCATTTAATTTTTATAGATTCATGTTCATACTTTGATCGGAATGTTGGCAAATTTTGGAAAAATAAAAAGTGTCTCAAAACGCTCCTTGTCCGCCTGTTTTAACTCGTTTAGAGTGTCCTTGACTATATTCTTTAATTTGGAAGCGATAAAGCTGGATAAAATAAAGCATAAACAATATTATTAAATGTTTGTTTACATTCGACAGTGAATAATTCTTACTTTTTCACAGTTGTCAAATGTACAAATGCCATTTTGCATATGTTCCTTGCGATAACACTAAGTTTCAGTGGATTTGTCGTTGGCGCATTTCTTAGGTCCTCCAGTAATTCTGGAGGCACCGAAGGTAGATATTTGCAAAACAGTGACTCTGTCTCGTAAGGTGTAAGTACATCCTGCAGACTTATGTGGGTAGTGGTCTCACGGGATAGATACTCGAAAACACTCTTGTGTCTTGTCGTCAAAAGTGTTTTGCAGCCTAAATTAAATGTCTTCCATGTCTCCTTGTTGGGAACATTTCGCAACACAAGCAGACAATTCTTGAACGGTTTATCTGCAAGGATATGCTGGAGTTCAGCCCTCACTAGTTCAGTCTGGACAGCAATGTTTTGAACGCAATTCTTTTGCTGGCGGTGTTAACGCAATGTCAGAAAAAAGTAATTGCAGCATTTCTAATCGAATCTCGGGTGAACGGCAGTTGCAAACATCTAACCAAAATATTTTAAAGTCCATTTTCCGCTGTACCTCGTAAGAGGAACAAACATCGAGGGCTAGCCACTGCTTCCCGGCACCAAGGACGCCGTGAACAACAACATTTCGTGATGGCCTTAGCTCCAGCAATGCCTTCTGCAACTCCAAGTATGGCGCAATGCGTGGCACATTATATTTGGTAAACTTTTGATTATCGTTATATAGACGATCGCATTCGCTCAATGTAACTTTCAGTACTTGCACTTGGATTACGAGACTCCTCCTTAATGGCTGACATCAGATAGCCATAATATGTCGTATTAATGTCATTATCAACAAACTTCTTTACCTTTTCGGAGGATTGGTTTCGCAATGTCCATAGCAATCGATATATTTGCTGGTTTGGTGGCGATTTCATAATTTCATCGACCTCCTTTTCTGTAAGTATATCCCTCAATGGTAGCTCCACATCCTTGCAGTCAAAGTCCTTCTTGAAATCGACCAGAAACACTGGAAAGATGTCCCTGTAGCAATGCTCTTTTCCATTAACACAGCTCATTTTGAATACTACGGTCTGAAATTAAGAAAAACGTCAATAAAGTGTTTAATAATCATTACATACGATATTAATCAAAGATATTATATGAATATGGAAGTTGGTTATCTTATACAAATCATTAAAATACGTTTTCTCTCTTTATGTTATGTTCTTCATACAGGGAATTCTTATTGTAAAATTCGTATCCCATTTAACCAAATATATACATAATTATTTCCAGTCTTACAAGAAATTTGTAAAATCTACCTCATTTGCTTTTTTTTTGAATAGCTGTTGAGGAAAACTAAACAATCCAAATATACAATTCGTTATTCTTAACTCTAAAACTTAAAAATTTTTCAATCCAACTATATATATGTATATATTTAAAATGTTTCAATTGTCGAGATTATATAAAAGTTTCAATTGCCGCCTTTTAGTCTGTATTAATGTCTAGTACAGTTCCTAAGAACTGAGTAATAGATAGATAAGATAGGAGCACTTTTACAAGTAGATACAAAGATTTATAATATTGACATCACTTTCAAGCTTTATAAATTGCATTTTGTTTATTTTCGATCAATAAAAAAAAATAAATATCAAATAACCCCTAAAGTTGAATAGCGGGTATATTATAGTCGACACCATTTGATTTCTGTGACACAAAATACATGGCAAAGTCATACGACCGTCGGACTAAGATTAGCAAATCAAACAAAAAGAAAAGAAAAAACAACTCATGACTCACGAATGCATGTGAAAGGAAAAGTCAGTTAAGATCTGCCGAGAACAACCAAAATTGTTACACGGGGTCAAGCACAGCATGAAGGTGACATCGGACAACAAAGATTAGAACATATCAACATTCAGTCACGATCAACGCACGATCACAATACCAAAAAAAATGAAGTTGAGACATGAGAGATTAATATACAGTGTATTTACATATGCATTACATATGCCTTGGATATTAGAGGGCTTTCCCATTCTTTGAACGACTTTTTATTATAAGTTTAGTTAATTTGTTACGCACACTGAAACTGAACACATATATACATATATATGAATGCTAATAAGCAAGTTCAACGAACTCGATATTTTTAAATGTGCATTAGTATGTGTATTGCGCGGTGTTTTAGTATATTAACGGCAGGTATTTGTATGCACTGTGATCTGGTTGTTTCTATTCACAAAAAATTGTTCAAGTACGAACATGTTACATATCATTTCACATATCATTACTTATATTTCACTAGGGTACTTATATTTATTGCACTCTTTTATTATTTCTTTAGTTACCATACATTTTCAATAAGACAAAACGACTTCTCATTTCGGTATACTTTCTATTTTGCCACACTTTATTTTCTTTAGCTTTAACAT
>JAWNPP010000021.1:0-106410 GCA_035047445.1 Drosophila siamana | reverse complement strand
CTATGCACCTAGGCAGCATGAGGAGGAGGATGAGGAGGAGGAGTAGTGCAAGTTGAGACTTTTCTCATAGAGTTCATTAACCACCTTCCATCGACTACAATCCCGGGGCCATCTACAGCTGCAAGTTGCAAGCTGCGAGCTGCGAGCTGCGAGCTGCGAGCTCCAACTGCGCCGCAGTCGCAGCTACTTGACGTTGGCAAATAGTCATGACCATAAGTTTCAACCATGCATCATCCATGCGCCTGCAACTGCGCCTGCGCCCCTCTCCACTGTTTATCCCCCAGTTAAGCCAGCTCTCTAACAGCTGTCGACATTTGCTTTATGGGCTTTTGCATGCGGAAATTACAGTCTGTCGTTAGCCATTCGGTTGGCCATTAAAGACAGCACATTAAGGAAACGGTGGGTTCATTACCGTGGATTCGTGGTCGTTGGGTTGCCACTCAAAGAAAGAGAACTAAGGAAATGACGCCGCTCATTGTGGCGTCGAGTAGGATGTGGGATCTAGAGAAAGGGAAATGAGAATCAGTTGGATGAAGATGAGTCTACTTCAACACGTGTGGAAAGAAAGTCCATCCTGCAGATTCGATTGCAAAAACAGTTTCTACAATTCAGCTTAATGGATATCTAGAGATTGGAATACAAAAACATCTTCTGCACTTAAGCTTAATGGACATCTAGAAGGTCCAAGGGACAAAGCTTTAACTAGTTTTTATAAATTATATAAATATATTTGAGGTAGGAGCAAGATTTTATTATTAGACAATTTGCATAGCAATATTGTAATAAATCAAAAATGCCGAACTTAGGCGGATTGGTAATTGTATTTTTAAAGAACCAATTGCAGTTATATTCAGATGCAGATCAACTTATTTAAGTGTCAGTCATTTCGCTTTATAGATGTAGATAACTGAATCAGCTTTGCGATCTTTATGAGCATACCCTCATCCCACTAGTAACCAAAAGTGGACCCATTAAATGTCGCACTACATGTCATGAGCTGGTACTCGCAAACCGCAAGCAAGCTACAATCACTTTCAAATGCGACCCATATACCGCACAAACTCGACTGGACCCCAATACACCGAATACACCAAAGCAAATGGACAGTGCACGCATTAGAACCGGCTCTTGAAACGAGCTTAGCTTCGTTTGGCCGATTGCCTTTCGAATTTTCAGCTGCACGTTGCACTGCAATGTAGAAGTAAAGTTTATTGATTTTTTGGGGCCACGTCAGCCGCGTCGTCGCAGTTGCTAGAACATTTCAGTTCGCAAGCTTAGGCCCAAGCCCAGTGTTTTACCTTAACCCAGTTAGAACAGTGCTGTGGGATTGTCTAGGCGGGCTCGGTGAATTGATTGCCTGCCCAAATGACTGACTGATGATCGTTGTTACTTCCTCGCCATTCACAACAACCTTGTGCTTGTGCATAATTTATGTGCCCGCTACCCGGAGGCCAAAAAAAAAAAAAAAACCTGGTCAGGCCTCATTGCGCATTACGTGCAAAAAGTATCTCCGGGGATTCGAGCCGAATTAAGTCGCTTCTACCGCCGCCCAAATTGCATAAGTCTCATTCATGCGATCACTTGAACGATCGACGGCATCGACGGCGTCGACGGCGGCAGTTGCACCTTAATTTTATGTGCCTGAGCCATTAAAGATATGCAAGCAACTCCAAATTGCTTTCACTTGTGCGTGATCAGGCTGCAAACTGGAGGGGGAAGGGGGAGAGGATTGGGCCTGGGATCGAAGCTGAGACACCCCACGCATGCGGATTGGCCAATCAATGTGATGTAATCGCCTTGCGTGGCCATAAAAAACTGGGTCACTTTTGCGCTATGCATTTGAAATGATCACAGTGATCGCAATTCGCTTTTCACATGCTTCTCTTCACCACAGCAAAACTCTTCGTATCAGTTTGGCTTCGATGTGAAAGACGACGAGTTCACCAACTACCAGAACCGAAAGGAGATTCGCGATGGTTCCGTCATCAAGGGCAGCTACTCTGTCGTCGATTCGGATGGCTTCATTCGCACCGTCAAGTACACCGCTGACCCCAAGGAGGGCTTCAAGGCCGAGGTTATTCGTGAGCCCACCGACATTGTCGTGAAGATCCCCACACCTCCACCACCAACGCAGCTGCTTCGCGCCGGCGGCCACAAGGCGCCCCAGGAGTACAGCTCGTCCAAGCAGCAGTATCAACACCAGCCCCAGCAGCAGCAGCAGCCACAGTACCATCAGTACCAGTAAGGAGTTGGGGATGAGAGAGGCTAAACAATTCATACACGTACTTCTTGAAAGTTCCGCCAAGTCCATGTACATTCTGGTTCATCTTCTCGCACATGGCATCAACACTTACGACTTTCCCTAGCTTGTAGTAACATATGTGTAACATAATTATGTTTGCGATCGAAATTCTTTGTATGACTTTCTGGCATAGAATATTTAATTAAAATTTTATAAACAAAACGTGTTTGCTTTAGAGGGGAATTTAATTTAGATTTTCTGTCTTTTTACTTAAAACATGTCATCTCTTGCTTTGTTCTCTTCTATTTATCTGTTCTCATACATCTGTTATTGCTTTTTGAATATACCCCTTACAAAACATTGTGTTCTGTTAAAGGAATCTGAATTTTACGTCGGATATTTAATTTTTTCTGTTTGATCTCTACTATCAAAGCTGTCTATATTATGTAAAATATATATATATATTATCTATTTTATTTTGTTCTATTATTATTTTTATTTATTTTTCTAAATATAAATTGCTGTTCAAAGCTTTCCACTAAATTAAATGAATTGCTAAATCGTAGATACTTCTTCCCTGTCATTCAAAATTGCCCTTTGCCAAACATCAATCTAGAGTCTAGGACGCCTTAAGCAACTACTTATTCCATGTCGACCAAAGGTTCATTTCAACAAGGCTCTGCATTTTTCTTCTCTCTGCTGTCGGACACTCACAATAAATAGCCTTTCACCTTATATCAATCGCATGAATTGGTAGCACTCTGCTTACAAGTAAACAAATTTATTTGCGCATAAATCAATGTGTTAGCCCTTAAGGCTATTGGCGATGCAAGATACAGGGAATGAATTAGACTAGAGGAGAGTAAGACAACCCGTTCGGCCAGTTGTCTGCTTCTTGTTTTTGGGTGCTGACAAAGGCCACCTAACATAATGTGGAAGTTCTCACAACAGACGCTGGTCGTGGTCACCCAAAGATGCTCGCCAAGAGAGGCTAAGCGAAGACTTGAAGTCCGGTCAAACCGGTTGCTTGGCGAATGTGAATGTGAGTGCGAGTGCTGGGAAACTGGAACTCACGCCACATCAATCGCAGCAATAGTGTCCTTTTGCAATGTCCTTGCATAAATTACACGATAGCAGAACGTGTGAGAACCAAGCGAGCCAAGGGTTATCACTAACGACTCACAAGTCGCGGCGCATCAACCATGATGACCTTATCAGCCATAAGAACTCTGAACCGGTTATGGACAGCAAATGACAACAACAAGGACTGCAGGCACATTTACCTACAATACACAAGACTCAGCTATTGATCTGCTGTTGTGGCTGATCCTTTGGGTTTATGGCTCCTTGGTCAGCTGCTACAAATAGTAACTGGACATTGCTCGTGGCATTTGTGTCACTTTACGAGTGTCTGCGCTACGTATGCAAATGGCTTGCAACCCTTGAGGTCACCGACTTACAAGACGGCGGCTCATTCCCGTCGCTGTTACCGTTGCATCATCTCAACCCCTTTTTGGTTGTGTGGCCCGCACTGTCTTCGTGCATTTGCATATGACCCGCATTCGCCTTAGCGCCGCAGTCCTGTTGTCTGATGGACTGTCTGTCGGCTGACGGCATTGCAACTATGTAAGTTAACTGCAGGACGACTCGTTGGGGTCATTGACTAGAACCAGTTTCTAGGCCAACGGATAGCTCGAGATCAGACCGACGCTGACCTTTTTCCAATGGGCCAGCCAGACTAATAGCCCACGACCAAAATAAAAAGCCGTGTAACCGGACTGTCCACTTTTCCAAAAAGACGTCGAAGACTCTTTGCCTTCAACTCAGCGCGGATGCGTGAGAAAATTATGAAAGGATTCCTAGGCTAACTGACCTACGGCAAGAATGATTCGGCTGTCTGCTTTCGTATGCAAATCTTTGGCGAGCACTTTTCACATTTCACGCCAATTCATTGTCTTTAAATAAATAATACGCCAAAATTATGAAAAGTCACGATTTATACAAGTACGCTAAGTAGGAGACAGAGAGAGAGAGAGAGAGAGAGGAGGAAAGGAGAAAGGAAGTAAATGGAGTGAAGGAAGTAAATTATGTAAATATGTTTGAGCATCTTAGAGTTTTCCCTGCGCCATGTCCCAACGATGCTCTCCGTGTCCGCCCCGACGATCCGTCCAGATCACCTGGAGAAAAGGAAGAGTTTTAGCCTCGTTCACTAACAATTGTGTTTAACTCACCTCGCCCTTGTAGCGATTTGTTCCACGCTGCGATTCAAAGCGACGCTCTTGAGCATGTGGATGCTCCAGAACATGTCCATGACTGCGTCCATGGGGTCCATCGAATCTCATGAAAATGTCGCTAATTTGAGGAAATTTGAAGTTGAGTTTTGAGGAGTGCAAATATAAACGACTGCTTACTGAAAGTATTTGACCTCTTTGGCGTGACTTGGAGCTGCGCTGTCAGATCGCGACTCCGCGGCCACGGCGTCAGCGGCAAAGCGTCGTGGACGTTCCGCTTGAGCCTGAGCCTGCGCCTGAGCTTGCGCTTGAGCCTGAGCCTCCTGATGTTGCTGCTGCTGCTGATGATGCAACGCCGCCGCACGCGACGGCACCACGTGCAACACATGGCTGGTGAAGAGCGCCGGCGGCACATTGTAGAGCTGATCCTCGACGCGACGCGGCGCAATCGCCACACGCTGCTGTATGGGGAGATAGTTTCCCTCGTAGCGATACTTGGCGAGCTCCGCCTGTGGAGCCGCTCGTTGCTGATACTGCACACTGGACTGCGGATAGATGGAGGGCAGAGCTGGAGCTGGAGCTGGAGCTGGAGCTGCAACAGGAACGGGCACGGGAACTGGAGCAGGCGCCACAGCTGCTTGCGGCGCCACAGGTGGCTGCTGTTGCTGGTACTCCAAGGCGAGTGCTGGATAGCTGGGGCGATAGTTGATCAGCTGAAAGTTCGGCGTCTGTTGCTGATAGTGGCTGGCCGGTGGCGCCACATAGTGTCCAACATATGGATTCGGCACGTACTCAAAGCGTCGCAGGCGAGCGGGCGGCGCATCGTAGTACAGCTGGCGTCCATGGACGTGTGGATAGTAATGCTGCGATCTGGTGGCAGGCAGCAGGAGTATGAGTTGCAGCAGCAGTGTGGCAAGTGCAATTTGCAGAGATTTTCCGTTGTCCGCTGGCAGCTTCATCGCGTGGCACGCTCGTCAAAATTGTGGCTGCATTTTGACAACAACATTGGCCATTTATAGGTTGCTTGCCACGATTTTGGGGCTTGGCTTTTTGCTGGCCGGAAGTTAAAACGTTGCTGCTGCACTGAGCCCTGGAGTCAGCGGTGTGTGAAATCGATCGAATGCGCTGCCCCAGTCCCTCAATTGTGCAATGCTCCAATGCTCAGTACAGCTGAACTGTTCGCTGCTTGTTACGCGCACAACATTTTGCTGTGCATTATATAAGCAACAAGAAACACAAACGCTTTTGATCTGGCATAGAGAGCTGCAGGGACCCAGAGATCTGATGACAAGCCAGCTGGCCTCAGCCATTATCAAGGTCAGGCACAATAACAAGTTCAAAGCTTAAGCAAATTTTTGCGCGAACCGTTAGCCAGGAGAACCCTTTGCTGATTGGCCGGACGGACCTCGAATTTCTAGGGGGTTAGTTTGTGGCCAAGTCGACCTATGGCACCAAGGCGTTGATGCAACCCCTTTCAGGCGAAGCAACCCCTAAAGTTGTTTCACTTTTCTTGTCTTCGTCGTCGAGTTGCGCAGTTCGTCAGCTCATTCGACTTCTGAAGTTGAAACCAACAAGAACTCCTTGAGATCTCAAGAACAAAGCGACAAATTCATCAAACCATTTTGGATAATTCAAGATCAAAAGCTGTAAGTTGATAACACATTTATAAGTAGTTCAATAATATTAGTATAAGGACAACATTTCAACACATAATATATAGTATAATATACATATATATATATAATATTAACTCCAGATCCACTAATGTTTGTCGTTTGTCTAGATTTGGAGAGAGCGCGCTATAGATTTATGGTTACGTTTATATACGATTATAATACAAAGATTGTGGCCCCCGAATGAGACTGCTGCAACAAAGTTTCTAGTCAAATATTCAATTTTCAGTGCTTTCGATACGTTTAGCTTCTTCTTATCATCTTATCATTCACAACAATGCCAAGGATAATGGGTATTAAATAGATCAAGGCGCGACATTTAGTCGGCCATATTCACATTGTTCATGCGCATCTTGGCAAAGTCCTCAAACACGATATTGTCGTCGTCGTCCTGATAATAGCCCTTCACATTGCGATGCTGCTCAATGGATTTCATCTTCTTCATGGCATTCGAGCGCTTCTTCTCAATGGTGCCTGCAAGCAAACAAGGACTTTACCAACTGCATACCTAATGCATTTAGATATATTTAGGCCTACCAGGCGCTGGCTGCAACAGCTTGAAAGGCACATCCGTTTGCATCTCGCCGCCGAGAGTGCCGCAGTTCAGTTTGATGCGCACCGAGTACGAGATGACAATACCACAGGCATCGCCCGTGGACTTGCCCTCCTGCACCATGGTCGAGGAGGCCAGATTGACGTCCTCGTCCTTCAGATGGCCATCGAGTGCAATACCTGAAAGCCAACAAGGGATTAATCCGACATACTGTGTGCACGCTATTCAGTCCTCTACGCACCATGACGATCCTTGTTGTTGGCTGCCAGCGGAATCAGATAGAAGGTCTTGGTCAGATTGGCGCCCGGTGTGATGGGGCAGCCCTCCTTGGTCTCCAGCTGTGCCACATGCTTGCTGAACTGCGCATTCACCATGGTGATCTCGGTGTGCTGCACAATGAAACACTTGATGCTCTTCACCGACTTCTTCGAGTTGTTCGACACCTGCACAGTGGCTGCGACCTTCTCGCCATGATAGTAGATCTCGCGATCCAACGTAACCTCCAGACTGATCTTGCCATTGGAGAACGTGAAGCCCTTGCTGACCAGCGAGCTGGGCAAACGCTGGCCACGATTCAGTGGCGCATACTGCAGCTTCTTGATCACCAGACTGACCATGCTGCGCTTGTGCTGACGATCGTCCTCGGAGTCAGCGACGTAGGCACGAATGGTGTACTCCACGCCCAGGGGTTTGCCCATGTCGTCGCCCTCCTGCTGCAGCGTCACCGAGCTGGGCGAGTTGGGTGGAAAGTGGAAGGTGAAGGGATGTGCATTGCTGCCCAGCTTGCGCACCAGTTTCTCCTGCATGGGTGTCATCTCCATGTTGGGATTGGTCATGGGTACAATCTGTTCACGCGAGAGTATCAACTCCTTGGAGAACTTGACGCCCATGACCTCGTCCTCTTCGCGGCCATAGCGATAGGTGGTGGCCAGTTGGCCAAATACTTTGCGGTTCTTGAGGTAATCGGGTTCCACGACAATCACACCGTCGACGGGATCACAGAAATCCAAGTGATCGATGAAGTCGCGACGGCCCAAGTAGAAGGTAACCTTGCCGTTGGGTGTGGCCTTCTTGAAGACCTTCACGGAGACAACCATCCTGGCAGTTGGGACTTCGAGCACACACACAGAGATAGAGAGAGAGAGACAGTTAGAGGAAACTTGCGGAAGAGAGAGTGAGAGTTGTTTGAGACGCGCCCGGTTCACGATTTGTCAAAGCTATTTGCAGTTCTTCGCTGATAGAAGAAAATGCAAGACGACCCAGCCGTGCAACCTGCTTATATACCTTTGTCTTGGCCCTGTCCATGGTCCGTGGGGTTTCATTTGCGTCCGACTCGTCACTAAATGGATTTGCTCGTTATGCAGTTGCTTGTATAAACGAAATGCTCAGCACAACATGTTTTGCGCAGTTTCTATACCGGGTCCGCAAGCGGCCAAAGAGTGTAATTGGCCAGTGATAATGTGAGGTGTTGGTGGTAAGCGCTAGTAGAAATTCTCGTTAACTCGTAATAATGCTGATTAACATGAACAACTCTGCAATCTTTTCAAAGACCTCTCAAAGTCCACCTAATAGAGCTCTCGATCATAAGGATTAAGCTGAGAATGAGAATCACGTGGAGTTGCAGAATATAAATGTCAAGTAGTTCACTTATATTTGCCTTCTCCGTTTACCACGTATTTCGCAGTCGTGCACAGTTCATGCCTCTCTGACGTGTTATCGTCATTCCCTGTATTCTTGATGTCGTTTGACCAAATTGGCTAATGTCAAGAAGCGTTCGCGACCTCGTGCGAGGTCAGTAAATTTTTTGCCGTCGTGTGCTCTTGTTTCGTGTCGTTGAGGATTAAACGTTTGATTAGCTATTACCACATCCACTTGCGCAGTTCACGTCTGCCCCGTGTTTAGACACTTCCAGGGGAAGCCCTACAAGTGTTTCTAGAGCAACGTGTTAGCTATTAAAAGTCGATATATTGATTCTGCATTTAACGCTTTCTCACATAGAGTTTTTCTCCGTTCTTTGCAGCTCTACTCTCACACAACGCAAATGGAGGCACAGACCCACACCACAACCGACCGACATGGCTATAGCCTTCGCTTCTCTCCTTTCGAGTCGAATCACATGCTGCTGGCTACCAGGTAAGCTGAAATAAATAAATACATAAAAATATATATATTAAACTTGAACATTTGATATAATCTGTGGTTTTACATATTTTATTTTATATATCACTTGTCCATAAAACGATTTATATATGAATATATATAATACATATTAGTGAATAATTTGTATCTTATTAAAAATTATTATTTCTGAAAGTTATACCGCAGTATTCACCAGCAAAATTTTAAATTTTATTCTTTTCAATCAGTTTTTACACTTCTATTACATCTTGTTTAGTTGAAATGGTTCTTTTATTTCTAATTAATTAATAATTCAATTATAATGTATTAAAATATCTCAAATATCCCTTCATATCCTTGCAGCCAATTGTACGGTCTTGCTGGCGGTGGATCGCTTTTCCTGCTTGCTCAGAGCCCCCAGGACGAGGTCAACTCACAAAATCTCACAGAGCTGTGTCGTCTGGAGTGGTCCGATGGGTTGTTCGACGTCGCCTGGTGTCCATATGCCGCCGATATAGCGGCCACAGCCTCTGGCGATGGTTCGCTGCAAATCTGGTCGGGCTTGGATGTCGAGTCGGCGCTGACCGAGCAAACACCCAAACAGCCGCTGCTCTGTCTGCAGGAGCACAAGAATGAGATCTACAGTCTGGATTGGGGCGAGAAGTGGAACTATCACACACTGCTCTCGGCCAGTTGGGACTGCACTCTCAAGCTTTGGGACTGCAACAGACAGAACTCCATCACGACGTTTGTGGGACACAATGATTTGATCTATTGCGCAAAGTATTCGCCGTTGATTGCGAATCTCTTTGCGAGCGTAAGTACCGACGGACACTTGAACTTATGGAATTCTCTTGATTTTACAGGTAAACCACTGATGAGCATCGAGGCGCATGCCAGCGAAGCGTTGTCCTGCGACTGGAGCCACTACGATCGCAACGTGCTGTTGACGGGAGGATCCGATGGCCTCATCCGCGGCTGGGACTTGCGCAAGATGCGCACACACATCTTCGAGCTGTACTCGGGCGAGTTTGCGGTCAGACGTTTGGCCTGTTCGCCCCACTCGGCGACGGTGCTGGCCTCGGCCAATTATGATTTTACCACGCGGTAAGTGACGATTAAATGCGATAATTGCTTGCAGTTCTAGTTCTATAACGTGTTATTTATAGCATTTGGGATCTGGAACGCGGGGAGTCCGCACAGGAGATTAATGCCCAGCATACGGAGTTTGTCTGCGGCGTCGATTGGAATCCGCAGCGTGTACATCAGTTGGCCGATTGCGGCTGGGACTCGGTGGCCAATGTGTATACGCCGAAATGTCTGGCTTAAACGATGCCTGCCTTTTAAAATGATGCCGTATGCTGGCCTTACACCCAACCGGAAACTGGAAACTGGAACTGGTACTCCAAAATGCCGAAACATATATGTGATATGGTGCGAGTGGCGCCAAAATAGCCAAGCCACAGATTGGTTAACACCTGGACGACGACTACGACGACGACGACAACAGATAGCCGAGCTATCTGCTGGGCTTACCTCTAAGGAAGACGTGGAAGATGTTTGTAAATAGATTGTGTGATCGCAGCAGGTGCTTGAAATGTCAATAAAAGCTTACACGATTATATGATTATAAGCGAAAATTTCGGACTCTTTTGTGCATTCTGCTTGTGGGCTATAATTAGTGAGCCTTAACAAGAACTTAACGGCATTTCGAATCGAGGTTTTTAAGGCTGAGGTGCCAAAAATCAGCAGCGCATTGAATTGGTCCCTTTTCCGGTTGGACCCGCTTCAACCAACAGTCCGAAAGCCAAACAAACACGCAATAAAGCGTTAATTTGGTGCAACGTTTTATTGCCTGGCTCCTCGCTGTCAGACGGCCAGGCCAAACAACTGACATTCCCAGAATTGACACAGTCAACAAGCTGCCAGAAGGTGTGCCACATCGCACCCTTCTCTTCGCTGATGGTGTGAAAAAGAGCTCTCTACCCGCCGGCCTTTGGTCATGTCTGTTTTTGTTAGCTGATTGCTGCTGCTGCTGTCGAGGATCATCCTGTCATTAGGCATTGTGCTGCTGCGCGCTGAGCTTTAGCTGCCACCTCGGGCAAATATTTGTTTTGATGCCAATTTGCGCTGATTTCTTTCGACAGCTTGCCTCCGTCTGAGTCAGGAGGCTGACCAAGAACCAGCTGCTGCCACTCCAATTATTATGCGGTAACTGGTGCCCCAAAAGTCGCGTCCAAAAAATCAAGTGAAAATAAATTTGATATTAATGCTTGTTTGCGTTAATAAAAACCAAAATGTATTCACGTATTTTGATAATTTGGTACTGAGAAACCAACAGGAGATCAGCTTCACGGCCTTAAGTCTACTTATTTAGTTAATCAGCTAGCAATTTTATGCAACCGGCGTTAATTTTTCATTTAACAACTATTATTGAGCTTATTCAATTGCTGCAAATAGTTATTTGAATGTAACGAAGTATTTTAAAAGTGACGTAGCATTCAGCTTGCGGCTATGTCATAACAAAGTTGCCAGACAGTCAAGCAGAGCAAAATGCAAATTACATAGCAACCAGCTTGTGTTGTATAGCAAAACGTGTTGGCTAATGACATTTAGCGAAGCGCGCATTATTTTGAAATTCAAATTCAATGCAATACATATATGTATAATAGAACAAAATAAATTAAATTTTAGAAGCTAATAGGTAATAATGTTTATATTAATTTTATTTATTATGCAATAGAAATAAAGCTTGTTGTTTCGCGTTTGTTGCCTCAACTTCTATTTAATAATTCCCACAACTGCCCTATGGCAATTTTGTGCTAAATGCATGCAACAAGCCATAAATTAATATCACACCAAGTTCGCTGTTACATAGTTGCAGCCTAGACGCAACCTTGACTTCTTTCGGTTTGCCCGTGGCGTGTTCTTGGTGTCGTCCGCGTCCGCATCCACGGTCAGGCCAGACTATGCCAGACTCTTGTTATAAATAACAGACGAATGCCAAATTTTTCAGCACCCAGCACGCGAGTGACAGCCTCAGTCTCCACCTCTGTTCACCTCTCCTACTCGGTTTTATTCTCACTCTCAGTCTCTGTCTCATTTTTAGCCTTTCACACTCTCTCTTTCTCTTTCTTGCCCCCATTGCCATTTGCCGCGACTTTTGCAGCAGGTTCTGAGCAGCGGATTTGAAAGTGCACGCGCCTCAGCAGCAGCTTGAGATCCAACGCCAGCTACAGATTCTGCCTCGGCTTCAACTTCAGCTCCAGCTCAACAATTTAAATTGCATCCACGAGCATTTTGATGGCGATCACGCGCCCCTTTTGAAATCTGGCTGTTCCATCTGCAAGCGACGGTTGCTTCGTGCGGGGCCATAAAGGATCACGGCGTTGGCCACTTTTTTTTGCTGTTGTTTTTTTTTTTTTTTTTGTTTTTACGACTGCTGCCTTTGGTATTAATTTTGTTTCAGCAGTTCTCACTGCTCTTCTCAGCTTCGCTGGCTGCTTGTTGTTTTAGTGCATTTTGGGCCTGGGCTTCGCTTTAATCGTCACTTTTGTGCCGACAACCAGAATCGTGAGTGTTATTTCGCCTCTGTGTTTTTGCTGGTGTGTGTGCGTCATTCTCGGGATGCTGGTGGTCAGCTAACACGTGTAGCTGACTCTGGCTCGGGGTCGGAGTCGCAGTCGTTACACCCCCCAATGTGCCGCACAGCTGGTTGCTGTTGCAGTCCAGCGAGGCATCACAGAGTACACACCGCACACCGCACACCGCAAACTAGATGCCAACGAAATGATCGTTTGGTTACAGATTTCTTCTCTTCCTACACCGCTTGTGCTCTTCTTGAGTGGGCGTGAACCGAAGGCAATCTTGATAAGCATCCATTTCGTTTGAAAACCGAAAAAACAGTTGAGGAAAAAAATAAAAGACAACAAACGCCGGAAATAATTGTCAAAGGGGATGGAATAGAGCTACCTGTCTTGCAATTGCTAATGAACTCGAAAAAAATCTCCCTTGCTAATTTCAATTCCATTTCAGTTCTTGGTTGCTTTGTTTTTTTTTATCCTAGCAATTAAATCGTGATGAATTGGACAGACGGATGTAGCTACCGTTAGCATATGTATGTCCACATATCTGACTGAGTGTGTGTGTGTGTGAATGGTGTGAATATGTTCACCTGCATTTATGCATGAGTTCATGAGTTTTTGAGACCACAGGAAACACTGTCTAGAGGTGTTGAATGCTTTAGATTGCCATTGCCATAATAATGAGAAAGAGAGAAAGCGAACTCAGCGAGATTTACCTAGTTTGCTTTAGCAATCTGCTCTGCGCACGCCTGCCAGCCAAGTTTTTATGATCGCTCATCCCTAATTCCAGTGTTTGAGCCCATTGTTTCAGCTCTGCTCTCGCTTATGATATAATTTTGCGTAAGGTCAACGCTGTGCTGCTCGAGAAACTCGAGACAAACGGACAGACAGACAACCAAAAACCCAAAAACCAACTTGAGACGAAACGCAATGTTATGCAATAGTCGCGACAGTGGCTCGACAGGATCATAAAAATGTGACGACAGGCAGAAGCAACAGCAGCAGCAACCCAGAGATGTAGGTCTTTAATCTGGAGTAGCCATAAAAACCAAGACCTGAATGTGTTGTGTGTCGTTAGTCCAGCTTGTTTACCTAAATTGAAAAAAATGAAAGCAGATCTATTTGCTTTTCATTGGGAAAATGTACAACAAAATATACGCCAAACTTTGATATATATATATTTATATGTGTATATAGTAAACAGTACATGTGTATGTAGCTTTAGTATTTACAATAAAATTCGTGTGTTAATAAATTTTATTTACAGCAAACGACTGTGGTGCTGAGTGATTTGAGCGAGGGTGGTCATTAAAATACCATGAAATTTAACATTTCTCGAGCACTTTGGCTAGTTTTTTATTTGATTCCATGCAATATATCACTTTGATTTGATTTCACTAGTGGATTGAGTATTTGTTTTTGTAATTAAGAGGGGATGAATTAATTACTCTGTTGTCCCGCTGTGACAGTCGATTTAATCAACCTACCCGCCCAACAAAAACAAAAAAAAAAGCTTTGGTTTATTTGGTATGCGCATATTTTGTTGGCATTTATGGCCGTATAATAATTGAGGGTGAAGGACGTTTTTCTGGCGTGCTCCAAGCGCCGCGAAAACAGCAACAATAACAACAGCAACAACATCAAGAATCACAGCAACAATAGCAATAACAATAACGAGAGCAGCAACAATAACAACAACAAGGTCGTCTCGCAGCCATTTATAAATAATTCCATGCGATTTTTGCGTATAAATAATTTGTTGGAAAAATAAAACTGTCCGACGTTCGACGCTTGTTTTTGAAATGACGACCAAAATACTTTAGCGGCTCGTCTCATGACTAAAAATAGTTGGCCAGCAGTCGCCCCCACACCGCATCACAAATATTAAGCCCCGCCCCCGCCGCACGTCCCCGTGGCAGCCGCCCCTTTCGGCCGTCGATCATTGTTGTGGCGATGCCAACAGGCGACTGACGTGCGCCGATGACGCGTTTAACCCGACATGATTATAAACAGGCCAACAGCATTAGCACATCCAGAGATCTCCAGAACCAGGTGATGACGATCACCCCAGGCCGTTGGGCTAAAATTGGCAATAAGCATAAGCAGAAAGCAAGTGATCTCTGCAGCGGCCGTGCCAAATAACGAAAACACAATTGCTTGCTGGCCAGGCCCAAAAAGATCTGGGCCCCAGACTACGACGACGACGACTGCGATGAGCGTGTGTATGAGTACGAATATATACTATACTATATATGTGTCTCAAAGGCGTCAGCAGACAAAACCTGAACAACAGAATTTCGAATGATCTTACGTTATTTCGGAGCAAGCGCATACACATATATTATGTACAATATGCGATGCCAGCATTCCTATGCTCAAACATTGATATACTCTCACTCATAATTTATCGCAATTATTTTTAACCAATTTAGGGAATTTTCTAATTTATTATAATGCACATTTTGAGAAGTTAGCTCACATGTCCGATTGACTTTTTATTTATTTATGCATGCTTATAAATTATTATTTTTTTCACCCAGTTTATTTCGATTTCAATGAGAATATGTTTTGTATATGAACTAATTTAATTAAGTATTTCGAAACTTTTGAAACTTTTTAAGGTCATATTGATTATTGATTAAAAATTACTCGCAAATATTTTAAACAATATATATATGCTTAGATACCACGCAGAAGTGTTAAGAGATATATTTTAATTGAAGCACACAAACGCATTTATAATAATTATCTGTTCCAAGAGTTCCCCCTTGAGATCACGTGACAGTAATATATTAAACAATTCTGCCGCAAGTTTCGCCAAGCCCATGAAGACGACGGCAAACATCATAAAAAAGTCATAACACCCAATTGCTCTATAATAGTATAATAGTCAAATGTATTATAAAAAGCCGCAAAGCGCGCAAATATTTTTCACGAAAAACAAATTCTTTTGCAGCACGTCAATGACGTCAATGGCGACGGGCACCAGACACACGCACACACACACATACACACACCAGAGTCGAAAAAATAAAAGAGGAAAACGTAAGGAAAAAGCCAAGGCGCCGCCACAGCCACAGAGTGGGAGACGGGCTAAAGATCTGATCGCAACGGATCAGCTCGGAAGGGGAAAGACTAAAGCTAGACGTGGGCGTGTGTGTGTGTATCCATGTGTGTGTGTGTGTGTGTGTGGGGGTGCTGGCGAATTGGCGAGCTGGCGATGACGCGTGAACTTGCCTTTGAATTGTTTTTCGCTATGGCCGCTATCTGGGCGTATTTGCTAGTGAATTGGCCAAAAATAACAGGCAGCAGGCATTGCTTTTATTGTTATTGTTATGGGCAGGCCGCACACGCGTTTCCCCTCACACCACAGCCCCTTCTTCTTCTGGTGGTGTTGTGGCTTTGGGAGCGACTGTTGGCCCATCAAATGGTAGTCGGCCAACTTGGTCAACAGCTGTTGCCGTTTCCCATTGCATTTTTGCAATTTCCGCTATTAGCGATTTATGTGGCAAGCCATGCGTGGCCGCACGTGCTGCACAAACGAGCTGCAGACACACACCTCAGAAGATCCTTTGCGTCGCTGGCCAATTTGTGGTGTCATTTCCGGCTGATCAGGCATTAAATTAAGAATCATTAGGCAGAGCTTCAGCTACAAATCCATCTTCAAATCGCCGGGCAATCAGCGTCCAATTTGAAACAAATGCCGCCAAACAGTTGCGAGATTATAAAGAAGTTATAAATGGAGATCTGTGGCTGCTGCTGGAGAGGATTGCGGGTTAAATGAGTGGCCACCTGTTGCCACATGGTGAACATCATTTTATGCAGCTTCTCCTTGTGTGCGTCTTGTGCTCGCATAAGCATAAAGGTAATTGCACAGACATGCCAAAAATTATCCAACACGCTGCTGAATGCATCCCGAAACTCGGCCTGCATCTGTATCTGTATCTTATCTTTAACTGTAGCTGTTGCTGTAGCTACTTTGGTTGTTTGAGTCGTGCGTAATGCTGTAAAAAGCCATCGATGCTTGGCATTTATTGTGATCACCGCTTATTGCGACGTTGACGACGACGATGACGATGATGACGATGCTGTTGTCGCTGCCGCACAAGAAACGAGCGCCGGCGGGAGTCGCATATGGCTATTCAGCTGGGTGCCAAGGATAGCCACAAAATTGATTAGCTTCGCCATGCCGATTATGTCAATGCGCTCCTGCCAAACGAAGCGTGGCAAACGAATGCGAATGAAATCGTTACTACTGCAAATGCAGTTCGTAAGCCGATGCTAATGTTTGCATAGCACTTCCTACTACATTTACTAATAACAAAAAGACTTTTCTCTGTATAACTACCTATAAAAATGCATCAATAGTAATTGACTATTCAATATTTAATTCCTTAATTGGTTTATAGTAATTCGTTATATTTTTTCTTCGACGACGCATTCTATTTACATGTTTCTTTTTAACTACAATTTAAATGCAACTTTAATATCTACTCTTTCGGAGTTTGCTAAATTTTATGCAATTACTCTAAAAAATGCTAAGAAATTTACACGAATAACCAATTACTACCAACTATTAACTTAAACTCTTACAATCTACCACAATCGATTAAACTTAAGAAATTACTCAAATTAATGAATAATTTAAGTTCTTATAAAAAATCATCTAAAAAGAGTTGTTAGTCAACAATTGTATTAATACAAAGATTCTGACTTTAACTGAGCATTATATATGTAAATATAAATTTTATTGCATAAGTTGTGTCTCAGTTAAACTAATATGCTGCTTCTTGTGAAGTGTGGCGCCGCAATCCCCAAATAAAAGTGATTGTACCGCAGTGTCGAACCCACAAAAGAAAAAAAAAGGTCAAAAAGTTAAAAGAAAAGTAAAGACAAAAAAGCAATACAACATTTAGGCGGCTTTTCAGCTGTCGCTGTCGAAGCTTTAGCCGCTGCTGCTCCCTCTTCTCCTCTGCGCTGTGTTTTTTTCGAAGTCCGTCTGTTTACATGGGACTGCGGGACGCCTCCATCCGCCATCCGCCGTCTGAGGCTGTGACATATGCGAAATTCATTGTCGCGTGTGTTGCATTCGCATCTCATGCGCGTTGCCTTCGTTGCTCGGCGTCCGTTGGAGAAGCCAACGACTCGTTGTGCTGGCCAATGCCAAGCAACCTTGACGCGACTCTGCCCCGTCCTTTTTATCTGGCAATTCATCTGGCCGACGCGAGCGAGCGAGACTCAGGTGGATGTCGCCCCCCAAGCCCTCCTAGCCCGTCTCTTGTTGGCTCCGCAAGTGCAACAGTGAGAGTTGAAGCTGCTTTCGGATGCCACAGCCAGTGCCATATCGTGGACATTATGAGGCCGACATTATCTGGTCGCGCTGATCGCATTTTAAGCGTTGTTCGCATTGAAAAATTGCCAAAAAAAAACAACGAGCGAAAAACAAAAAAAAATATATATATAAGCGAAAATGCCTTTAAACGATCGCTTAACTACTGTTAAGCCGGGTTTAAGCTCCAGGCCGGGATTGCATCTCGTGCCTTTAATCCTGTGCGAAGGTTAAACGCCATTTCGTGCGTAAGTGCAATTAGTGTAAAGCATTTTGAGCGATGCTGCCAAGTTGCCAAGTGGCCGAGTTATAGAGGCAGCCATGTCGAAAATGTCAACGTCAGCGGAGGCCACGCGTCTCCAACGAACGCAAGAAAGAAAGGGAAGCAGTGCAAGCAAGAGTGAGAGAGAGAGAGAGAGAGCGGGTTGTAGTCGACGTCAGCCTGACGCACGTTTCCGTTCCACGTTGCTGCCGCGTACGCCTAATGAGTGTGCTGCTCATGTGACTGAAAATTCATAAAAATCTCTAAGCAGTTGCCACCGCAATAGCAATCGGAATCGCAGCCGCCCCCGTTTCGACCGCCTCCACAAGCAGCCACAAACTGCCGTCGAGACGCGCCCATTTGCCGTACCAGTCTCGCCACATTCATTCAGCAAATTTTCCCCAATTCACATTCAACAACAACAACAAGAGCAGGGGCTAACAACTCAGGGAAGATCGACAAAACAACGAGTGCAAGGGGCAAAGAAGCTGCTGTGTTAATCAATGGGCTCGCACTGACAGCCAAATTAGCAGCGACTACGCCAAATGTTTGACGTCAGACGTGTTTAGGTTTCTTCTGCGAACACATTCGCCATAACACACTCACTAGCACACACACTCACACATACTCACTCTGCTGAATCGTTTGTCTAATTTCGTTTTTGGCCCAAAGCCGCAAAAGAAACGTGACCAAATATGGGGAGCTGCCGCAGTTGCTCGGAAATGAGCCAACACGACCTTGAAAGGGGAAAAATCAATTTCCCAACTCCCAAAACTAAATCACATTCACTTCCAGTGAGGACGGCTAATTGGGTATTATTAGCGAAGTCACAACTGTTGACTGCACTTGACTTAGTTATAATTTTACTCAACCATCTTTCTGTCTGACCTACGATTTAGAAGCCTCCATTTCGAAAACTAGCAAAGCTAAACACTTTAAATTTGGCAGCTATGCTCATCTATGCTATACGCAGTTGTAGATGACTTTCAATTTGGAATGCCTCACTTTAAATACCTTTAAAACAGCAAATCTATACAACTGCTGTAAAGTGCGGCTTGTTTTAAGGCTTATAAAATCTACCATCCTAATATAAGTTGTTTGAGCTCCAAATGTTTTCAAATACTACGCTCAAAAGGCAAAATGCATTTTGTTCAGGTTCTTTACTAATCACAGATGCAAATTTGTATATCTCACTTGAGTGCCAGACTGACTGACATAACGATTCTACGACTGCCCTCGGCTAGACAAACAGCAAAGGTCAGCAACGTTGCACACCCGCACACACGACTCTCAGCTGGCCACACACACACACACACACAGATACAAACAATCCTAGAGAGACTGCAGACTGCACTTGCTGCTGGATGGTAGCTAATGGATCTACACCTCGACAGCGACTTGTGGGCTACTTAAGAGCAATACATAAAATGCCGCTCCCCAGACAATTGCCACATCACGCTTGTTTGCAGGCACATTAACGCCGACGACGCAGACAAATCCTTTTTTGGCTACTTAGGATCAGCAGCGAGACAGCGTCATCTTGCCAGAGGCATCGCTTGTATAAACATTTGCACAGAGCCTTTTGCCCAAGCCAAGCGCGTGATCGTGATCGCACAAACACAACCACCACAGTAGTCGCCTGTTGGCCAGTAGTTGGTAGTTGACCGACTACGTCCTCTACTGGCCATTTGGGTGGGCTGAAACGTGTAGAGAACTATTTTGATAGCCACCGTTTTTGGTGGCAGTCGCCGTCTGTCGAGGCTGTCGCGTTGTGTGCTGTGTTTGCTTAAAACTTTAAACAGAAAAGTGATTAATGTGCTGGGCTCAGCCTCCGCAGCAGCAGCAGCAGCATTCTCAGTCTCATTCCCAGTCACAGTCGCAGTCCCAGCAGAGCAAACAACATAATCAAGCGTACATCCGTTGAGGCGAGGGCAGCAGCCCAAGTCCCAGTCCAGGGTCTGGTTGTTATGCTAATGGAGCGGCGGCAACGACGGCGGCTGGTGTTCGTCACCAGAGTCAACAGAGATTCCAGGAATTTCAACAGTCGACTCGATTGGCATTAGTTAGTTTTGTGGACTCACTGGCCACGCTTTGTAGATAAAGTCACGCATCGCCGCAAACACTTGGCAGCATTTGGCAAGCGGAAGTTGGAGCCACGGGCACGCGCTTTAGCCTCTGGCTTTGGGAGCTTCGGCTCCAACTATCTAACAAGAGAATTATTCAGGCGCAGCTTTGTCAACAGTCTCAGTCGCAGTCTTGGTCTCGGTCTCAGTCGCGGTCGCGGTCGCGGTCTCGGTGCCGGGCCAGTGACTGCTGCCAGTTGGACGCCAAAGCAAAGCATAATTTGCAATTCGATGCTCTCTTTGCATTTCTGCGTGTTGGCATTTCATTTGTGGTCACCACAAGATTTGCATATGAATGAGCCTTGGCTCGGCTTAGACTTGCTGCGAGTGTGAGAGGGCGAGAGCGTGTGCCGCGTCTCCGCCTTCCATCATTGTGATGAACTGTCTTTGGCTCTGGGCTTCAGGGTGTCTTCTTTCTTCTCTGTGTCTCTGTCACAATCGTCGTCGTCGTCGTCGTCGCTGTCGCCGTCAAGAATCGTGATCGTGTCTTTGACCGTCGCCGCAATTAGCATTTGAAGTTGCATTTGCAATTTACATTTGTGCATAAATCAATCCTCAAGTTGGCTTCACAAAGAGCCTTGACAATCATCGCTGTTCCCCCCACAAATTCACAATTCTGACTTCTTCTAGCCACTGCTCTTGGCCCTCAGCAAGGAGGGCGGACGGTGGAGCTGCCAATGACACCTGTCGTAGTAACTTTTACTTTTGCATCCTGTTGACAGCCCGAGTGCTCTTTTGGACTCTCGTTGTCGCATAGTTTTCAAGCCAAATTCCTTTTCAAATCAGACAAAACTAAATCTTGGAAATCCTTACGAAAAAAGTTGTATATCCGAAACATTCCGCATAGTCTAATTTAATATTCTAATTATAGGTTTATCAGTCTTAGTTTTCTACATACTTAATAAATCTATTTAAAGATATGTAATTTCTTAAATTTAATTATAAACTCTATCAGCCCAACTTAAACTGATTACTTATTTATTTTACAGATGCTAACTTTTTATCAAACAATTTTTTTTAGAGAACCCGCTCACATTAAGAAAAAAAATAGATATATTCATTCTATATGTCTGTTAAATTCAACCACGAGTGGAATGTCAAGGAAATTCATCACATGATTTGTAGAGATTTTATTTTTTAATACTTTAATGTTTTGTACCTGAAAATTGCTTTTGATATTGAACTAAAAGCTGCCCCCAGAATATCTAGATTTTCTAAGATTAATGCTTTGACAGATAACATTTCTTGCGTTTGCTGAAACATCATTAAAAGGTTCATGGCAGCGAATTCTTGCTGAAATTTGACGAGACGCATCCCCAAGTCATTTGGTCGCCAAATAGCTGCAGATTATATCTACATATTTGAAGGTACATATTTATAGACAACGATTCATTGGCAGCCATAAGTACATCGAGTTAATTATAGAAATATCTAAATAAACAATTTTATGAACATTTTAACTGCAGATTTTTATTGGTATTCAGACGTTTTCACTTTAAGCATTTTTCGCACAGCTTTAGAGCTTTTCACTTGAAAAACAATAATAAATGAAATGAAAACAGCAATTAGCTTTAGACTTAGATAGTTGTCATTAATAACATTTAATATTCATTGTGCTGCCATCGAAAAATGTGCCTTGGCTATAACATCATCAAAGGATGCTCAATTTTTGTGTTTTCTTTTTGGAGATCAAAATTGAATTGCCTCCATTAGGTTGCGCCCTGTTTGGCACCTGGCCGTCTAGTTGTTGTTGTTGTTGTTGATTGCTTGTTTGGTTGCTCTGCAATATGTTGCATTCTGTTTGGCCGACACTTTTACTTTTATATCCTGTTAACAACCCGTAATTTGGCCAATTTAACACTTGTAATCGCGCTTTCGCCGCTCTAATGAGGTACAAAACGTTGCCAAAAATAAGTCGGCACAAAATTAACATATAAACGCAACGCGGCGGCTCCTTCTCTGGCCCCAAACCAAATTGCCTGTTGACCGAACCTTATAATCAGGCATCGGGTTCGCGTTGTAGCCGCTGTCGCGGCTTAGGATATACAACAACATGCATAAGCATTAAAAAGCTCAAAAAGCCCGCTTACAAAAAAAAAAAAAAAAAAACAAAACAACGAAACAAAAAGATTTTCAGCGGCACAGAAAATCTTCTTTCGCATTCTGCAATTACACAAATCTTGCGTTGGGCTCGATCCCAGCTACGATCCCGATCCTGGTGTTAATTTATGCGTTGCGCATAAAAAATCGCTACCAATTACCAACGGAATGCTTCAATTATGGCCTGCAAACAGCTGCTGTTGCTTTTTCTCGGTGAAACCCTTTTTAGCACTCTGTAGCCCGAAATGTAAATGGATCGAGAGCAGCAGCTCGAATTCCTTTGAAATCTTCTGTTCGACTCGCATGCAGTTCTAATTCGATACAGCTTAGAGCATCATAGCACGATCCAATCGTGTTCTGTTTCTTCATCAAGGTCAAGCCAAAACATAATTAGCTCCTAAGGCTGTCTAAATCTTTAATTTCCTGTGGCTGCTGCCCAAGCCGAAATTTAGTGGTGTATGGTGACCCATTTGTGGCAAGCAAATCAATATTACGCGATTTTCTTCAGGTTCTTACAAATACTATACTACTAAGACTATTGTGTGCTATTAAAAATATGATTACAACAAAAAAAAAAAAAAAATTTAAATTTTTTTATAAAAAAAAAAAAATAACAAAAAAAATTATAAAAAATTTTTAAAAAAAAGAAAAAAAATAAATTCGCACAAATTTTATAAAAATTTAAAAAAATAAATAAAAATTTTTAGAAAATTAAAAAAAAATATATATTTTAATTTTAAAAAAAAAAAAAAAAAATTTCCCAACCTTTTTAAAAAATTTTTTGAATGGTAAAAATTATTAATTAATAAGCTCAGTTTAATTGCGAATAATTGCGGCATGTTAGATGTCATTTCTGTGTGCACTTCATAGCGAAATTTGCGCTTAAAACTTCAGAGGTGTCATAATGATATTTTGTTTGAACTGCTTATGAAATGCAAACGAATATTGTCGATGACATTTTTGTGTTTCTAGGTGTTTCTATTTTCTGCAGTTATATAAAGTAAGCATTAACCCCACTTGACTTGCACTTAGCACCTGAATCAGCCTGAACGTCAGTCGCTTAGTCAGTTTGTCAGTCGATCTGTTGTTTGTTGTTTGTGTGGGGTACGTGCTGCAATGTGCATAAAGTGAGCACTTTTGTGATTGTATTGAGTGTGTGTTTTGTTGTTTTTATTGTTGTTGCTGTGCAGTTTTCGCATGCGATAAGAAATGGGGCGCACACGAGGGGCGACGAGTTTCGGTTTCATCCACAACAAAGCGGCGCATGCAACTGACATTGGCCAGAAGCGTGTCATCGAGCAAGAAGAGGGGGAAGACGGGGGAAAGAGAAACTTGACAACTGGCAATGTGATTCAATTGATGACACCCAATTCTGTCCCCACCTGTGTGTGGAAACGCTGACTTGTCGCTTGTCATTAGCTCCATCCCGCATGAAGCCATTAACGGCAATAATAAATAATTCGACAATGCGACGATTGACTGTGAAACCTTGAATCGGAGGAATCGAAGAGCTCCCCAAGCTGGTTAGCTGCACTATCGTTGTGGCCTGACAACAAACAACAAGCAAAATTTACATATACTTTTCGTAATCAATGAGCTACTCGTTTCACGCAACTGCAACTCGATTTGTCCGACTGATTAATGCAGCCTTTCAACATCCCAAACAGGGCAGCAGCTTTAATAACGGACCGCGAGTTCGACCCCAAGTTTTTGAAGGAACAGCGAATTGGGGAATCTGTTGAAATTGGCATTGGGTCAAATAAGCGCCACAGCATCCCATTCGCATTCGTTAATTAGCGACAATTGTGGGTTTCGTCTTGACTTTTGTCTGTGGAAAGTTGAAGTTTTCAGTTTCAACAGCTGCGGCTACCGTTGTTTATTTACTGAGCTGGGAATCGTGCTCATTTGTTTTTTTTTTTTTTTTTGCGAAATCTGTTTAACTTTCTTTGGTTTAATAATCATACAATAAACAATTAATTAAGGCCCAATGCTGGGCAATATCATCAGCTTAATGTGCCATCGATTTGGCTGAATTGATAAGCAATCTTTGCAGTCGCATCTCCTACCTGTTGTTCAATCCTTTTCGCGATCCTCGCGGACTTTGATTAATTGAGGGGAAACTGGTTGCCTTCTCTGCGTAGCTGTCGCCAGTTAATGTTGCCAACTTAATCGCATTTGGGATGCAGCTCCCTTGATAATGTTGTTTACGACGACGCTGTGCAAAACGCTCTCGAGAAAAATCGTCGTGGAGACGCTCAGCGTATAATTAATGAGCCCGACTTGTTTTATTATTAAAAACTTTTAATTACAGCGTGCCAGGCAATCGTGTCCTTGGCAAAAATCCACAGCCATCTAATGAGTTCGCGCTCTCGCAATCTGCAATAAAGCCGAACAAAAAAAGTCAGCCAAAAACTATTTCAACGATTTTTGCGTAAACCGTCAAGGTAAACGGACAATGCGTAAAAAGGACATGCCGAATTTCTTACGTAAGTGGGCAAACATAGTTTTTATGACTGCTGCCTGCACCATAAATATTATGCATACATTGCCATTTTTTTTTCTTTTCTTTTTCTCGCGTCGACCAAGAGAATGAAAACGCGCTCTCAATGTTCTGATCTCGTTCCAGAATCCTGCCTCGCGGCATGACATAATTTTGCCTAATTTATGTTGCATGCATTCCAAGGACCTCCTCGCCGGCCAGCCCAACAACAACAACAGCCACAAGACACGCACAGCACGTGACAAAAAAGAAAAATGCCCGAGGCAAACAAAAAATATAAAGAAAATCTGAAATCTGTCGACCTGCGTGCAAATTTTTAGCTTGAATTTCGCAGGTCGCTCTGTCGCCGGGGATCATTTGAAATTTCGCATTTGCCAATTTTTCCCCTAAGTATCGCACATTTTTTGCCCTAATTATTTTTTATGAGTCCACGTGTTTGAGCAAAAATTGTCGCACTCCTCTGCGGCCAGCCGCAATTTCTTTGCTTCGCCTAAGAGCGTATTTCTCAATCTGAGCGAGATCTTTTTGTTTCTCTTGGTTTTTGGCCCGATTTTTTACTTTGTTCGGCTTTTTGTGCCGGCCTGCTGTTCTTTTTTCGTGGCTTCTGCGCTGTTTGTTTGCTACCATTCATTGTTTAGAAATGCAACGTCGCAGCAAAACGACCCAATTTTTGGCTAATAATTGTTCTACTTATTGTGGTTTGTTTGGCGCAGGTTTTTTGTCCTGTTTTGCATAGATTTATGCACCTAGTCTTAGGTAACAACCACAGAACGCGTGCTAAGAACCTAGAAAGAATTGCAACGGGCACTAGAAACAAATGAAGTGAGACTGCCTTATTATTAATCTCATCAATTTGTATTACCTTATATTAATTTGTATTACCTTATATTAAAATTTAAAAAAAAAAATAAAGTTATAAATCATAAAAAAATTAAATAATTAAAAAATCAATTATATTCAATGAATATAAATCACACAATCCTTATTGTTTTGCTGAATATGAAACTTCGCAAAAAATGACGCATAACTCCACGTGATTTATTAATTTTAAAATGTGTGTTAACTATGCAAAAATTAATTATATTTATATTATTTTACTAAGTATAAAATTTCGCAAAAAAATAAAATTATATCTCAAACAAAAGTTCAAGTAAATTCATTAGTTATAAAATTATAATTAATATAGTAAACGCCATTCTTTATACCCAATACATTTTCAACGCGAATCTATTTAAATAAACTGCGTTCGTATGAAGGGAAATCGTTTTGAAAGAACTACGCTCTGACGGAATATTAAAAGGAAAAGACCTAACAAACAACAAACCGAACGAACCGAATACAAAAAAAGTACCGAAAATTCTTCACTTCCTATAAAGAACATTCTACACTAAACATCCAAGACTTCGCTGTAATAATTTCAGAGTAATTATTTTATTTTTGAGTTACTTTTACTTTCAACTCCCAAACTACGCTCGCTTTGCCTTTTCGGCTGCGGCTAATGAGGCCAGTGTTGACCTTAACTAATGACAACTTAGCAGCCGCCGGACAAAACCAAAACCGTAGCGCAAGCAAACCAAAACTGTCAACACTTTCGCTGCCATAAATAAAGAGTTTGTGCACCAAATACGCGCAAGCAGGCAACGCAGAGGAGAGCGAGCGGACCATAAATTGCAGCCCTTCGTGTCTGCTACAATTAAAATGTTAAACAGTAAGATGTCATAAAATACCGAAAGCACTTAGCGCGAAAAATGTAAAAACGTGGAAAACGGAACAACGTTGAACGGGTTAAAGAAATACACAGAAATTCCGCGAACACGACGACAAAAAGTTGCCTCAAATCAAAGCAAAGCGAATTCGGAACAAACAAAAAACAAAAAGGTCTAGAAAACTAATAAAACGAGTAGGAGAAGGAAAAAGAGTTGCAAGTAGAGTTCCGGGAAGGCTGTGAAGGGGCTAGAAAACACCCGAACTAGATCACTGGGTCGATCGCACAAACAAAAAAAAAAACATGACAATGCGGCATCGTTAAAAAAGGAGAGCGCAACGTGCTGCGAGACATTGTCGACGTCGAGGTTCGCGTCGCGTTTCCAATCCTTTCGGAATTCTCTAGTTTTATGTCATTTGCTTTTTGTGTAGCAAAAAATTGGTGCAACAAAATGAAGAGTTGAGAGTAGAATTTACATAGAAGTGACCTTGGTTGGGGTGCGTGATGAGAGGACATTAAGTGACACTTCATTTAACTTTTGATTTGACGGCATCTTGACGGTTTTGAGGGTTTGACGAAATCGGGAATTCTCTGCCCAGCAGAACCAAATGGCTTTACAACTTGTTGTCTCTAATTATGGTCGAAATGGGCCGTAATCCTTTGCTAAATGCAGCAAACAGACAACGCCCAGCAAGCAAGCAAAGCAATAATTCCAATGAAATCGATGCACAGCTCGTCATGGTTAAACGCGACTAATCCTTCCAGTGAGTCCAAGCCCTTCACTGAACTCGCTCGCTCGGCTGCTGTTCAAATCAGTTGAGTTGAGTTGAGTTGAGTTTGACCTGCAACTAGGTTTGGTTCGGTGGGCGTATTGTTTATTTTCGAAATCAAAATATTGGCAAACACAGCGAATACTGTAGAACTGCAAGGATTACAGCCAGCCACACATCCTTTCGCGTATCCTTCGACACACACTGAGAATTCGCGCACACGCTTGCTTGATTTTATGACCCTGCGCTGCCTGCTTGCCACATGCCACATGCGCAGCCTTGCGCATCCTTCGTCTCCTTCGTCCTGGCTAATAATGTGCAATGCGTGCGCTGCCTTTGTGAGCGTCTCCTTCGCCCGAAATTGACTTTCGTTTTTTAACCCGACCGTCCCAATCGAAGACGTCGTCCTTGCTGCCGCTGTCCAAACCTTTGCAAGCCTTTTGTTGCGGTCGCATTTTTTACGGGTTGCCCGGCACAATTGCATCCTTTTGTGGCGATTGTCGTCGCCGCATTGTCCTGCACGTCCTCGACCCGCACACTCTGCTTGTTCAATCTTTTTTTATGGGTAGGCAAGCAAACCTTTCGTTTTTTAAGCCTTTCTGCTCTGCTCTCAACTCTTTTTGCCAGACTGCCAGAGTTCGGTTCGGTTGTAAATATCGCTAGAAGAATCGCATTTTTTATGCGCTTCGCGGAAAGCGCGCTGTATATATTTTTTCGTTTTTTACTGCGTTTTTTTATGTGCTGCGATTTTTAGCAACGGGTTAAACGGAATCACTTTTTACTCGTTGTTTTTTTTCGCAGAATTTTTTCTAGCATGATTTTCATTTCGAGGTTTTTTGTAACACAGAAAAGGCTTAAAAAACTGCAGCCTTGAGCGTTTTAATGACAAACCCGAAAATAATTGGCATATCTTCACTTTTTATATATTTTTAAGTCGAAAAGCCAAAAAGTCAACAGATTTTTTGGTAGATAAGAACAAAGAAGTCCTCGGGCGCGTGAAGAAATCTGTTAAGGCAATTCGCTTGTGTGGCTAAAAAGTTAAAGGCTTGCAACAACAGTCAGTGATCGTAAAAAACGCGTATAGTTAGCCAAAAGTTAATTTTCCACAAGTGAAATTCAAGCGAAAGTGAAAATGTTGTGCTAACAAAAGTCGAAGTCGAAGACGAAGAACAATGTCTAGTTTCAGTTAAAAAACATCTAGCTTAGGGTTCCAACTTGGTAGAGAAGGCAATCTTAATAAAAAAGAAAATATGTCTTTATCCCAATGAATATCAAGTAGTATCAAAGTTATTCAAAAGTATAATGGTTCCAAATTGGAAGAGAAGCAATCCTACTAAAAAAGAAACGATTTTTTTTAATACAAAGTGGTATAAATGTTATTCAAAAGTATAAAGTATTATAGTCTCCACCTTACGAACAATTGTTCTCTATTATATTTGGCTTCTTTTTTAGTATATTTTCACTGAAGCGAGAGCACTTTAAACTAACTCTCTTTACCAAGTTTTATTATTGTTTTTTGCCAAATAGTTCTTACTATTTCACTCTTCAAATTGTTCACTATATTCTCTTATTTTCCCTCTACAATTTCACACGTTTGCTTAGTTTATTTGAAGTTGCGGATGATTGCATCACACACAACAGCTCACAAGCAATTGGGGCATGTCGACTATTATCAATGGCGAATATTGCATATTTCAAACAATTCCCAGGCGTGTCGCCGCCACCGCATCCCATAAATTGAATTCCAATTTTCAGCAACTCGATCAATTTTCAAGCTTCCCAAGCAGCACGAGTGGAAGCCACAGAAGCCATAACACCAACGAGGTTAATTATCGGCGTATTGCCCAATGGGGGAAAAAAATAACATTTTTGTACGTTGGGGTGTGCAGTCGTCAGTCAGTCAGTTAGTCAGTCAGACAATGCGACTTCCTTTTGCAGCAACAGCAGCAGACAAAAGAGAAGATCATAAGCCTCAGTCCCGGTCCATGGAGTCTGCAGTCACCGTCTTAGCCAGCTCATTACGCGGGTCGTGACTTGCCGAAATGAAAAACAAGTCAAATCGGTAAGGGAGAATAAACAAAAAAAAAGAGGTGAGAATAAAAGCTGTGCGAAGTGCAGCATTTCAGATACCCTCGAGAGGGCGGCAATAATAGCAAAGCAAGTGGAATAAATACAGTATACTTAGACTATAGATTATAGACTATGTTAACGATAAAACTACTGCTAGATTGTATTTTATTTCCTTCTACATCAAATAGCATTGAATCTCTCTCTGAAAATGCAGCTCAAATTTTGCATATTCAGCTGCAAATATCTTTCAAAATGATTCCCAATTTCATTCCAGCTGTTTACGAAAAGTATCTCTTATCAAAAGTGTAACAAGACTATGTTAAAGATCAAACTACTGCAAATATCATTAAATCTCTATGTTAAAGTGCGGCATATTGAGTTGCAAATGTCTGTCAAAATGATTGCCAATGTTATTCCAACTGTTTATGAAAAGTGTTTGTAGACACTCATCTTAAAGTTTCGCCAACTAAAATTGTGTTTTAATCATTCGAAAAGTATCTGCTTTTAAGGTATTTCTTTAGCTATTTGCGTTGCTTGCCTTTTCATCGATATATCTTGCAATCGAAACTCTTTGCAACTGTGCAGCTTTTCGAGGGTATAAACTATAAACTCGCATCCAGCGGATGCTTGGCTGCTTGTCAGATGCTGATATCAGTCGCAGTTGGCGTCGGCGTTGGCAGACGCAGAATGTTAATCTCCATAAAATGAAAACAATGCGCCGGCGCGACGACCACGACGACGGAGACGACTTGCACACTGCCACACAAGGTACTCGCCATTCGTTTGGGGGCACACTGTCCCAGTGGTGGCTGGCAGCTCTTGCCATGCTTCGTGAAGCGCGCTTTTTGCGCAATAAGTGTGCCAGCAACAGCAACAGCAGCAGCAGCAGCAACAGAGATCGGCAGCAGCAGCAACAACCGGTCAGCCCCTCACATTATAATTTATGCAGCCGCAGCTCAAGGATCTCTCTCTGTCTCTCTATATAGCTGCCACCCGCCTGCATCTCCGCAGCTCAGCCTTCCTCCTCCTTCTCCTTCTTCTCCCTCTCTGTGCGTCTGTCTCGCTGTCTGCGTGCGTTTAGGTAATCGCCAGGCATGATCTCGGCAACTCCAACGCGCCACAGCGTTGTTGCTATCGTGACAAGCTGCCCGCTGTGACCAGCCTGGTGCCCCTCTCATCCTCTCTCCTCTCCTCTTGCCACATGTCTGTGTGGAATGATGCTGCTGCTGATCTTGGTGGCTGCTGCCAAACATCTTGGGGCAACGCCACCCCAGCGTTGAGGAGTGTAAATTACAAGTTGCCGTTGGGCTCACACAAACGCCTGAGTTGGCTATGTTGTTGCCACAACTTCAGATCTCTGCTGGCCATGTTATTGTTGCTCAAGCCGCAGCTGAAGCCTGTCGGTTTCATTCAAAAAGTTCAATAGTGCATGCAATGCCAGTCCAAGCGCTGCCACCGCTGGCTTATGGCCACAATTCAGTCTCTGTTTATTCCCAGTTTCTCTCCCCACCTTTCCCTTTCTTTTCCCCCGCCCCCTTCGCACGCTCGCTGCATTTATGATCGATGCCACAGTCGATTTCTTTGGCCTGACTGGCAATTGTGTCGTTGCAGCTTCCTTCGCACGCGATTCTCTTGTTGGCCGCAAATACCCTAACAATCGAAGCAGCAAACTTTCCACAACTGATTGCTGAAGCAAGCCGTAGAAATATGAATTATAGAGCTAGCTCAACGATAAATCTATTAGTTGATTGAGAAAAAAACTTAAGTAGAAATACTGCAAATATTAGACCTCTAAAGATTGTTTACTATGGCTAATGAATAGAGAACAAATTAATTCAATTGAATAGTGAAAAATATATTAAAAATCAGAGGTAATATTTAGAAAAGTTAATTTTTAAAATCAAGTCTTAAACCCTCAAGAATTGTTTATTAAGGCTAATAAATAGCAAACAAAATTAATTCAATTGAATAGAGAAAAATCTACTCAAATTATAAACAATTCAAAAACATTACTTCCATAGTTGAATCTATAACTAAGTGAATATAAAGAGAAAAATATATTTAACTATGTAAACAATATATAAACAATATTAATTTAATACTTTATTCTTTCATTAAATGATAAAACTAATAAAATAACATCTATCTTCTTCAAATGCAATTATTTTATAGTCCAAAATGGATTAGGAATTTTGATGTATCTGAAATGTAGTCTACATAAAGTACACGAATTTTACGAGAACTTTAAAAACTTCTTCCCTGAGCTGAGCACAGAAAACAGCTGAACAAAAATCAAATTCCTTTAATTAATACAATAAAAAAAATAAAACGCAGTTATACCCAGGTCAACTTTCTGCCATTAGCAAAAAAGAAAATGCTTTCTAACTGAACTCTAATTTTTTATAAAGAAGCATGTTAATAATTCGTTGACTTCGCGATGCCTCAGCGAGTTCTTCTGTTGTTTTTTGTTTGCAGCGCTTTATTTATATGCTCAACACCTTCTGTCTACGCTTGAGCGTTTTGTTCATGGGCCCTCAGCTCCCAGGGTCTGGGTCCGAGTCTGACTCTGAGTCGAGGTCTAAGCCTGGCTCTGAGTTCTGGCTCCTTCACAGGCAGTTGAAATTTTGCAGTTGTGCAGCGCAAAAGTCTGGTCACGATTTGTTGAGACTCGTAAAACATTTTTAGCACCTCAACGATCTATATACACACTATATATACTTCTGCTGCTATGCATCGTTGCTACATGAATCCCGCACGTTGAGCACATTTTTTTTAATGGCATTCTGCGTTCTTGCTTCATTTTTTTGCGCTGTGGCTACCAAAAAAAACACGACGCCCACTCGAAGTCGGAGGCTGTGGGAAATCTGAGTGAAGAAGTCATCCTGTCATTAGGCAAATATTTATGTAGATTATCGATGTTCAGGCAGCTGCTGCCGTCTAACGGTGAAATTAACTGACCCTCAAATTAGTTGGCCAAAAAAAAAAAGCAAAAGAAATTAGTCGGTTTGCCTTTGAGGCCCAAAGCGATTAGGGAAATCAGTTAAAAAATAAAAGTTTGAAATAAACAGCGCCCTCTGGCGTTGGCTAGCGGCAGAAGAGTTTGAACCTTTTTGGTATTAGGCACGCAAATAATATTCCCGGAAATTGGCAAGGATTCAAGACGATGACGACTGACGATGCGTCGTAAAAACTCTTTGCGAATCGCGTGACGTTGACGGCGACGTCAGCAGCGACTGCGGTTGCGACAGCGATTCATCAAGGACATACGGCACATTAGCGTGACGTTCATAAAGACAACCCTCTGGCTGGTAATCCGTGGAAACTCTAAACTCTATCGCCGGCAGAAGGAAACCTCTTTCGGCGCGAGTCTCTCTCTCTATCGTCTAGGTAAGAACTCTTTCGCCCTGCGGCCGTTTTTACTCCTTCGAGCCACAGACACACTCAAACACACAGGTAGCGCGGTGCAGCATGTGGCAGAGGCAGAGAGGCTGAGAGCGAGCGAGTTGACGTTTGCACGCCAATTGATTTGGCATTGAGACATTGAGGGAACCGTAAATAACCCTAAATAAAACCATAAAATCCTTCTGCATGTTGCGCTTTTGTTTGCCCTCCCAGCCACCGAGACTGAGAGAGTGAAGCGTTCCTCACCTTGAGTCCCCTCGCGATGCTGCGACTTAGACACTGCGTTGTTTTTTATTTAGTTATTTTCTGCCTCTTTTTTTTTAGCGAACTCGTAATCATAAATGATGTTGTAAGTGAAGAATCATTTTTTATGCAATTTGTTGTCAACCAGCAGCAAGCTGACAACGAAAAAATTCGCAATATTTACTTGGAACTGCGTTCGTTTTTTACGCAACTCCACGCAACGTTTTTTTTAGTTTTTTTCTTTTGCCTCGTTTGCAACGCGTTTTTTACGATTACCGAGTTGACTTTTTTAGTGACGGAAAAACTGCGATATGAGATTTGTCGACAAAACAGAAAACTGCGCGCCTACCAGGAAAAGTCAACAGCGATAATGGCTGGTCGAAGGAACTCAGAAAGTGGGAGGAAAAGAGAGAAAGAGTGAGGAGTGAAGAAGGGTTTGCTGCAAGGGTTAAGGGGCATGCGGCGTTGTTGCAACGGCAGCAGCCTTTACCTGCTGCCCACGCCCATAATCCTTTTATGGCAAATAAACAAACACGCTGGTCACGCTGGAAATCCTGGCAACCCGATCCCGAACCTAGGTAAAAAGCAACCAAAGGGTGCAATAAACGGAAGAGTTGATGACGACGACCGAAAGAGTGAGTGAGAGATGGCGATCTACGTTGCACGCGCTGCCCTTTGTTGCACGCACAGTTTTATGGGTGTGTGGTTTTAGCCCTTTGATGTGCATGATCATCCTGTTAATAGAAAGCCACGCTACCTGGCCACCGTTCTTCGTTTCGCTCCGCGAGTTAACTAACTGCGCACTTTAATCCTTTCACCAAACCCTTTCTCGTCGAGCGTGTCCAAAGCGATTTAATTAACGCGGTTGCCACTAAGCCAAGCGCAACAGGGCAATACGGTGGCAGCACACACACACACAGAACACAGGAGCAGTTTCAATCAACGAAAACGCTTAAATCCTTTCGCTGGACGAGGAGGCGTTGTTGCCGCTAAAGGGCAACCGGCTACTGTTCCGAGGGGGTTTGGACTTCCAGTGAAAGGATTTAATGCTGGAACTTGTCCGGAAATTTCGCGATTATTTGCCAAATAACCAGGCAGTTGACTTTATAAGACCTGACTTTCCAGGCCGGCAGACAGTCAAAGAGTCGATAAGTCAAAGGGGATTGCATACAACATGAAAGAGCGACTTCACAATGGACGTGCTCGACTGCAAGTGCTGATCTCTTAAATGGAAAGCAATTAAAAATGAATCAATGTGCTCTTCATGGCACCAAAACAACCAATGCGTTGCATAGAAAATCAAAGAGAGCTTTACATTTTACACATTCGAAACACAAACTAATTCAATGCGAAGAGAGCTAAGCTTTGCTAAAAATGCTCAACAAAGCTTATCTCTTTAGTTATTTTGCACTTTGCGCATTTGATGACATCAAAGTAACGGCGCCGCTTGAAAGCTTGCACTTTAAATGCATTTGCCATTATCTCTTTCACTCCCGGTTCGCTGTTGCTGTTGTTGCGCTCTTCCGCATCACGAGATGTGCCTTGCCCTTATAAAGCAGCGTCTCCACCCGAAAATGGCAGCAAACAACATAAACCGTTTGTTTTGAGCTTTTACCTGTTGCTAAATTTAGAACATCTGCCGTTGCCTTCGTTGTTGTTGCTGTTGTTTTCTTTTGCTTTTCGCTGACGCTGATGTTGCTGCTACCGCAAAAAACAGCTGCCCACCTGCAGCCGTCATCCCCCTTTGGTCGACCCACTAAATTGAACTCTGAGCGACGTCAGCGGCGCCGTTTGGCAGTGGCTATGGCCTGTTGGCCCAAAATGCGTCGTTACGTTAATGAGTAATAAAATACTTGCACAACAACAACAACCGCAAATTGGGCAAAGATTTGTGTCTCAGTCTGTGCGGCCTTTTGCCAAAATGCACAGCGCCATTAAGCGCAACAACAACTGCAACAATTATCATAGTGCATTGCGTTTAGCGTTGCATTTCACGCGCGCTTTGAACACGCGGCCATCGACGGCGACGTTGCGTTGGCGATTTTTATGGCACTTTAATCGCGAGACGCGCGCACACAAGCATGCAAAAATACTGCTGCCTGCATGGGCGGCCTCATCTGGCTCTCTTCGGACACCGATGCTGATCTGCTGCTCTCTTACGCACACTCTCGCAATCTCGCTGTCTTGCTTATTTTTAGTTACATTGGGGCTGCTGCGGCGCTGTTGCCAGCAGGGCAGCGTCTGGCGCGTGGGCGTCGCTGCCGCTACTGCGGCTGTTGCTTTTGTTTGCTGTAACAGCTCGTAGATCTGTATGTCATCCCCCTGGCCTCCCCAGACCGCTATCCCAGACTTGGACCATCTGTTTAAATTTAGACGCAATTAGCAATGCGCGCACATTTTTGAGTTGTTTTTGTGTGTCTGTCTGTCCGCTGTTGTTGTAATTGCTGTTTTTGTTGCTGTTTTTTTCGGCGGACTATAAATTTTTGCCACAGTTTATTTTAGACGCTGCATGCGATCATGTGTGTGTGTGTGATACATCCTACACCTTTGCTGCCAGTTGCTGTTTTTGGCCAGAAGCACATGATGTAAACGTAAACGTTTTTGTTGCCTGTGTGCAATTAAATTGGCATGCACAAGTGGCGTCGTTGCAGTCGCGTCGCCAGCCAGCGGGCGGCAGCCTTTTGAGCTCTTGCCAAATTGTAATTGGAACGCGAAGGTGTTGCCCGTCTGTGTCCCAAACTGTATGCGCCAACCTTCTAAGAGAAAACCCATAAAACGCAGCACTGAAAATTGACCCATATGCAAACACATGTATGTAAATTGCGCTCTCTTTCAAATGTCAATGAGCTTTCACTTCAGTTGTTTGTCTCGCTGCCAACCTGCTTGCTGTGCAAATAGAGAGCTTTGTTACTGCAGTATGAGCTTTGCAGCGAAGCGCAGCTTACAAGAACACTCACGCGCTCTCTCTTTCTCTTAGTTACTTTCGCTCTCGTTACGTTCCATGGGATTAACACTTGTGCACGCAAATGTTATCTCCTTGATACACACATGATACGTACATCACTGTGACGTATGAAGAAAAAGCTTAAGATTCCAATACCCTTAAGTGCGTATTTTTTTATTAATTTTGTCTCCCGTCAACCTTCGGACAGCCGCCGATAACTGAAACGTGAAAGTTCAACGCTGCACGTAGGCACCATAAAAATGAATCTATGCGTCGCCTGACGCACGTCTAACGCCCCCATTAGCCTTGCCCAAAATCATTGATCGATCCAAATACAACTACGCTGTGTACAATTAAATTGAATGCATGTGAGTATGTGTGTGTATACTCATGTGTAAATGACCTTCACTTAATTGAGCTGAGCGGCATGAGGAATGGGTTGTTATGGGTTACATGGCGCCGCGCCGCAAAACGTAAAACACATAAATAAGTTGATGAATAATTTGGAGCATTCTGCTGTTTTTCTTTCTTTCATTTTTTTTTTTGTATTTTGGGGGGCTGAATGGGTGACGCAGGTGTTGCCGCCCGCTGCTTCCGCTTGGCATGCGCACAGCCCCAACGCAACAAACAGTCCGCCCCAGCAACCTTGTGATCTTGTTTACTGTTGAGCGACCCCACCGATCACGACATCATAACGCATACATACTCACACACACGCACACACAGTCAGGCAAGGCACACAGACACGAACCTGTCGGCACTGTTGGGGTGGCGTCATATCAACGTTACGCTAAGTCGCTGGGTGAGCTGCTGCTGCTTCGACTACGACGACTGCTGCGGCTGCCGTTTGCTATTTTCACCTTCTATGGCACGACGACGACGCGTCGCGTTGGCCGCCGCAATGAATCAGCGCAACGCTCTCACAGTCTGTCGCTATCGCTATCTCTGTCTCTGTCTATGACTGTGACTTGCTCTCGCGTTTATGTGAATCCCGCTCGCACGCTCACTGGGGGTTTTGATATTTCCAAAAAGGAAGAAATGCTTCGCTAGAACTTGCAGTGCTTTTTTCTGTGTTCGCTCGCAAAGAGCGCGGCGGAGACCGGGGCGTATGAGTAACTGTGTGCGCTCTCACAAAGGCCGCGGCTTAGGTAAACTGACAGCAGCAGCGTAAAACAACAACGCACACACATGCACAGGTAGAGCGAACTCCATTGTCTACCTACACACCGACAGTCGTGGGTACGTGTATGTACGTGTGTGTAGGTATGCCGCCGCCTGGTCGTGTGGCTCGCGCTGTTCACGTCTCGCGTCTTGTGCTGCGGCAATTTCGATTTAGCCAACGAACCTGTCGATCAATCGTCAGTCGTCTGCTGTAAGCCCAGCGATAAGGTGGTCGCCAGCACACAACGCAAACACACAGACAAACAAACACACGCACACAACATTTTGCCGAGTCGAACGATCGTCGTCGCTCACTTCGTTCGTATATTCATTCGGCTCTGCTCGCGCTTCGTGAAACGTTTAATCGTAGTGCATTCAGAACCTGACAGCCATTCGCTTGCCGTAACTTGTAGCGTGCGGTTGCTTCCCTCTCTCAAGCGGAAGAAAAGAAAAAATTTTGAAAAGAACTCACAAAGCAAGAAATATCTTGAACGTAATTTACGTAGTTTCGTCGCCATCACAAACTACGCGAGAAAGTGAACAAACAGAACAGTGATCAACAAACTGAAATAACAAAACACATTTTGTTATAAACAAACTAAGCAGAGCAAAAACAAAAAACTAAAAGTGCGCAGCAAATTTCTGCATTTGCTGCCAAGTGACAACAAACTATCAAACTGTGTTTAAAACTGCATAAACAGTATATAGCCGATATCGAGATGGTTACCGGCGTTACGGTCAACATGAACGCCAACGTTATGGGCACCGCCATGGTCCCCGCCCAGCTCAAGGAGACGCCGCTCAAAAGCGATCGTCGGGTAAGTGTCCAGAAAACGCGCATGGATTTGGAAGCACTACTTTCCGCAAAGCTGCTAACTTGGATTAAAAAAATACACACACACACACAGCTGCTTAGAAAATCAAAAAATTTACAATTCCCGATTCTTGGCTAACAAAAAAAAAACGTAGTACATGGATTGGTTTGAAATTTATGTGTTACAAAAAAGTCGAATACAAGTTAGCTGTTTCGTCTCCCACTTGGTCGAGGCATGGCCCACACAGTTTCGGGGCTGTCTGCCCAAATGCATTTCCTTTTTGGCCAACACATCGTCGGTGTCGTCGGCTCCCACATGCCACAAGCCGCACACACTCTGGCCATATTCACACACCACAAAAAGCAACAAAAAAAAGCCGTCGGCTCGCCAACACAAAGCGGCGTCGTCTGGCGTTGGCGGCATTTACGTTTCGGCTTCATTCATGGAGCGAAGCAGCCAAGACGGTCAGACACTCACACACACACACACTGATATATATGAGTCCATTCATGAGTGCCACCCAAAATTGGATTTGCTTGCGCTGCCCACTTGAGCGGCTTCCATTTGGCGCGTGGTTTGTTGATTGCTTGCTTGGGCTGCAATTGTCGGTCATCAGCTTCTTTTGGCTCGCCGTCGTTTTGGCCGTTTTCGGCTGCTGACTTCATACAGTGCGGGCGTCTCTCGCTCTGCGCCAAATTTGACCAGCGAGCGCACACAAAAATAACACAAAATATAATTTAATGCCCGTGCAAAAAAACAATTTTTGTTGTTTTGCTTTCTGCGTCGTCGAATTTCCCACGACGACCTTGTTGTTGCTGTTGTTTTGCAATACCTGCGTATTTGCTTTGGTAATTTATTTTTGGCCGCATCGGCTCGTTGCTTATCGTAATTTATAACCGCCAAACTATTTTCGGCATCATCTGCTTCGACTGCATGAGTGTCTATATAAATAGAGCACGCGCCACACCGCTGAGTTTGGCCCCCAGCCAGCTCGAAGGCGACATCGGCGACAGCGACAACGACAATGTTGAGTCCCGTGTCCAATTAAAGCCTCACGCAGCTTCCTCTATTTCTGTTAACACTTGCGGCGCTGCATGAGGTCAAACTGTGTGCATATCTCATCCCATCTCGCTTCGCCTCGTTGTTGCCTTAGACCACATGACTAATCTGAATATTTCGCTTCTCTTATACTTGCAGTCGAACAAACCCATTATGGAGAAACGTCGCCGAGCACGCATCAACAACTGCCTCAATGAACTCAAGACGCTCATTTTGGATGCCACCAAAAAAGACGTAAGTATTTTTTATCAACCTTTTTAGCTATCCCCCAACGACACCACCAAACTCCCCTCTTTATATAATCGTAGCTAATCAAATATCTTCTCTTTTGCTTGCTCTTCTTGCAGCCGGCGCGCCATTCCAAGCTGGAGAAGGCCGACATCCTTGAGAAGACGGTGAAGCATCTGCAGGAGCTGCAACGCCAGCAGGCCGCCATGCAACAGGCCGCCGATCCCAAGATCATCAACAAGTTCAAGGCCGGCTTCGCCGACTGCGCCAACGAGGTCAGCCGCTTCCCTGGCCTCGAGCCCGCTCAGCGTCGTCGCCTGCTCCAGCATCTGAGCAACTGCATCAACGGCGTCAAGACTGAACTGCACCACCAGCAGCGTCAGCAGGCCGTCGCCCAGGCGCAATCCCTACACGCCCAGGTCGTGCTGCCCTCGCCGCCCAGCTCGCCCGAACAGGAGCCCCCAGTATCAACAGCCACCGCAGGCGGCAACAGCATCGCCGCTGCCACCCCATATCTCTTTGGCCAGATCCAGCAGAATGCCAATGGCTACTTTCTGCCCAACGGCATGCAGGTGATACCCACGAAGTTGCCCAACGGCAGCATTGCCCTGGTGCTGCCCCAGAGCTTGCCCCAGCAGCAGCAGCAACAGTTGCTGCAGCAACAGCAACAGCAATTGGCCGCCGCTGCTGCGGCCGCTGCAGCCGCTGCAGCTGCACAACAGTCACCGATGCTGGTGGCGATGCCGCAACGGACGGCGAGCACAGGATCGGCGAGTTCGCACTCCTCGACGGGCTACGAGTCGGCGCCGTGCAGCACGAGCAGCAGCAGCGGCGGCAGCTATGCGCCGCCCTCGCCCGCCAACTCCGCCTACGAGCCGATGGACGTGAAGCCGTCGGTCATCCAGCGTGTGCCCGGCCATCTGCAGGAGCAGCAGCCACTGTCGCTGGTCATCAAGAAGCAGATCAAGGAGGAGGAGCAGCCCTGGCGGCCCTGGTAAACCGCTATCTCAGTTTGTTTGCCATGCGCAGGCGCTTTGAATCTCCCTCCCTCCCCACCACACACACACACCCAAAACACACACAAACAAAACACACCCGCTTTAAAGACTGATGAGCGTCGCACACACACACGCACACACACACGCACACACACACGCACACACTCACACTCACCAACACACATCTGCGCAGGCGTTGAGAGCATGCGGCAGAGAGACATTTCATCACATTTCGCCAGGATAACGCAAATGTTGCTTCGAAGTGTTCCGACCATGCGAAACTCCTTCAATTCCCACCCTCAATTCGCTGCCTAACTTTTCGCCCCGAAAATTCACAGCGAGCTGAAGGGGGATTCATTAACAAACACACACACACACAACACACTTTGTTATAAATTATTTATTATTATTATTATTATTACGTTTGATTGTGAATTCATTTCTCAAATGGTATTCTGCATATCGCCAAACTACCTCACTCCAAGTAGTACTTGGTGTTGAATTGCCTCATGAATCATGTATTAGAATTTTCACGCTCCGTTTGGAAAGCAACAAACAACAACAACAACAACGCTTTTCAAACAATGCAAAAAGCAATGAAATCTTCAATGTCTTCCACAAAGCGCAAAACGTTTTGTTTTTGTTTCAAGTAAAAAAAAAACACACACAGACACAAACACACAAAAAACAAAGTCGAACACAAACAAAAAGTTGTTGACAAAAACTTAACCATAATACAATAATTATTATGCCTTGTATCTCTCCATTTAAATATAGTTTTCATTTAGCATATACTTATAAATATATATTTTTAGTTGTCTCTAAGGTTTTCTCTTGTTTCTAAGTTTAAGAAAGTATATATATATATATATATGCATATATGTAAGAAAACGTGATATAAACATAATCAGCGTCTAAGAAAATGATGAAGAATGAGTTGAAAAAAAAACAAGAATTTGAAAACAAGAAAACAACAAAAGTTACAAAAAAAAAAAACAAACAAAAAATCTGTTGAAAAAATCAACAATCAGCATACTAAAAAAGAATAAAATATAAAAATCTTACTAAAATTTAAATACGCACAACGTTTTTTTTCTTACTCTCCGCTTCAATGCGGTCTGTGGATTTGGGGAAGGGCTCAAAAACAATACAAAAAAAAACCATTTGGTTTTGGTGAAAGTAAAGCTCCCAAAGAGGGGATTGTAATTCTGCGAGACACCGAGACAGCGAGACAGATTGGAACCCCGAAGACTTCGCACCTGTCACGCAAATTGCCGTGACTCTTGTGAAATTGATATTCACATCATGGGCTGAGTTCCCCAAGCAACTTTTGGGCGTTGGGACTGGGGGGAATTATGGCCGTGATACGGGGATAAACACAATTGCGCTTTTGCATGAGTATTTTGGATTGCTTTTTGATGATTTCACATAATTTCCGAGCGATAAGAGACCTCTCCTTCCTCTTTCACATTCCGCAAATTTTGATAAATTGTCGCACTTGACGTTGCGTCTAAAATTTCAAAATATTTTTGCCACACACGCGTCCCGATATTGGATTTCCACATAAACTATATGTATATTTAAAATACTATACTATATATATTATATATTTACTCTGATTCGAACGATTCCCAGGAATTGTTTGTACAAAATGTTGAAAACAATATTTTATCGATACTCTGGACTGGTTGCGAAACAAACAGGAAATGAAGCGGACTAGGAATTTATTTGATTATAGTACCTGACATACACATGTAAATGATTTCTAAATGGATATCGGATTGGTCTGATTAGTGACTAACAAAATAACCATAAATTATATTAACAGACTGACTGACATAGCAGGAAACTCAACCAGAACTCTACTTGGAATTGATGACGACATAAATCAGAGGGAATATAGAGTATATAGTTCAGGATGTTCTGTAAACGATTGCCCGACCTTGAGCAGTCTGCTTTCCAGTTGCGTAAACAACTTTGTGCTATTCTAGACAATATTTGCAGAGATTCCAACACAATCACAATCAGTTTCCACCATCAGATTGCATCAGATTTGCTGGAATCCAAATAGTTGTTAATCTCGTGATGTGAGATCACGAAAATAATGTATGACTATTACGAGTAAATGTTGTGACACAATTTGACGCTAACTCAAAACTGTAATATTCCATTACTAAGAGCCAAGAGTCTTTGGCAACCACAGTTTTTCTCCCTGCGGTCGCTGTTCCTACGTAGCTGATCTGAGTTGAGCTGAGTTCTCTCTAATCTGCGCAAATCCCCTGCAATTAAGCGTCATATGCTGGCGTCAAAAGTTTCCGCGAAGTCTGCTGCAGTGCATGGTGTAGAAATTACCGATGCCAGTACTTGCCAAATCATGCTGATAATATGACACGATAAACGTACAAATAATATCATTTCAGAGCAATGCAAGAACTATTTTGCACAGCGCAAATAAACAAGTGAGTCGTCGGGTAGTAAACTGGTCCAAGCCGTTGGGGGAGGAGACATACTTATAAACTGCATGCCAGCCAAGTAAGCATATGGCTTTTGATGTAAATATGTGCATATCTTAATGAATATAAACATATTATCAAGATCGTGATGGCGAGCGCGTCGCCGTGTCTGAGATTAAAAACCCGTGCGCAACCATAAAAGAATCGCGCGCGACAAAAGTCCACGACTTTTAAGAAGAATAACAATAACAATAATCATATTAAGATATACACACACACACACACATATTAAAGAACTCGTTCGTAGAGTTGACTATCTTTTGATTGTTCCAGAGTGCTGAGTTTTATGCGCGAACGCAGCTGCATGAATTGCACTTGATGGCACCACGTCTGCCACGAATTAGTCATCCAAAAAATCAAATCAAAAGTCAACAGCTTTCAGCAGTTATGCGTCAGACACGGCAGTATCTATTATGAGGCAGAGACTGTTACAACTATATGATTTTATTGAGCATATCTACAGCCAAAGTTCAAATGGGCAATTCAACAAGAGTCGTCGCAAAACTGGTCAAAAAATTCATAATAATAATAAAAAAAAACCGCCACGCAGTTGGGCGGTGATTTTTGGCTGACTCATGACTACATTTCGTATATTAACTAAATGTTTTTTTATTGTTTATGATAAAACACAAAACAATGGAAAGGGCAAATAATATTTTGACTATTCACATTCAAGCAGCAGGGACATTTTGCCCCAAAGGAAAGCACAAAATGATTATAGAGAAAATATAAGAATAATTCTCTACAAGATTATATAGAAAATAACATTCACTTCATTACACTTTACAATTCAAAAACATGGGCGATATTAAATCAATTATATATATTAAAGCTAACATGCTTGGAAACTGCATCTACAATATTAATCAGCCTAATTAAACTGTTTAGTTTCATGTTTGGATGAAATTCAAATGCAATTCACTTTTAAACTGTAGCGTCATTGCTGAACAATTACGTTTGCTATAGAAGTGACAAATTTTTTTTTAAATCAACCACCAATGTAAATCTGCGTCATAAGTCAGGGACTATTGCACGACATTCTTCGGATGACTTAGCTTCGATTAATATATGCGAAGTCGTAGAACAAGTATTTTCAGACTGTCTTCGGACTTCTAGACTACTCCAAGACACCAACTTCTCACCTGACTATAACTGCGCCATATATACAATTATATTCCGCTCGATGTACTCCACAGTTCCAAAGAGCGAACAAAATTGCTACTCGGCGATTTGCGCGTGACAAAAAACGTGATTTACTCGGGTTTTCCTTGCAATTGTGCTTTTTGCTTTTTTTGGGTATTATTTTTGTTTTGACTTCCAAAAATAAATTACTATATTTAACAGTTAATAAATACGTATACTTATATGGGATATTTTCGCGTTGCGCTGCATTTTTCAACTTGTAAACGGATGCGGCAAAACAGCACAGAACAAAACAGCAACAAAACAAAACAAAACTAAATAAAAACAAAAGTAAAACCAGAAAAAAAGAACAACATACGTACTTAAGAAAGGGAGCAGAACGAATCGAAAAACAACGCAAATCAAATTGCAAAACGATAACGAGCTGACGGCGGATGCCAGATTCGAAAGATATGCACAATGTGTCCATGTGTGCGGACAGGAGTATGAAATTTGCATACACACACACACCAAGATATAGGGTGCAGAGTCCCGTTGTTTACTGCGCACACTCGCCCTAAAAAGGATGCAAGAGTGTGACATTGTTTTAAACACGTTCGTAACAAGTAAACGCAGAAGTCTTGCTATAACTTTGTTTGCTCATTTAGGTATGATAATCTCTGAAACTATGTGATTTATATTTCAAGACAAATCCTCTTAAAGACCTGAGGCATTTTTGGCTATTTTAAGAATTAGTCAAAGTCCTAAGGAAGCTATAAAAATAATTAAAATCCAGATTCCAAAAGAAAACCACTGCTTTTATTTCTTAAACTATGCGAGTTATCTCAGCATTCATATATCGATAGCCTAATTTAATTCTTAAGAAACAATAAGAAATTGTGAAATCTAGTCACACCTAAGGAAATTTAACTAAATTTTAAGGGAATACTCTCTACGGCTTTAGTCACATTATGCTTATTTTTAGAACTATCCACGTCCTTAGCAGGCCTTTAAAACTAATTTAAGTAAAGATTTAAAAAGGTATAAGGTACTGCGCTGTCGAGCGTTCTCGTCTGTTGCAGTTGTTATTTATATTTTTGCCATGATATCGCCGCGATTCCGCAGAATTTGAACCGCAAAACAACGACGCCATAGCCACTGGCCAAATGATCAGGTTGCGCCGTCACCGGCCACGGGCTACGGCCACGGGGCAAGGGTGACGACGACGATGATGGCGATTCTTGTGCTTGAAGGTGGCGGTGGTCACAGTAGTCGGTGGCGGTGGCTCGCTGGTCACGTGCCGCACAAGGTGATAATGTGGCGTCGTGTAAGCTGAAAGCAAACAGAACGCCACTCACCACTAACCAATGACATGCTCCTATCAGTTGGAGCGATAGGCTGTGCAAATATCCTATATATACATATATATATAGTGAGTCGCTCGTTTTTTTTATGGCGCAGTCCATATAAAGGCAGACACAGTAAGTAAGTAAGTGTAACTGGGTGAGGGAATGACTTAGGTTAGTGTTCGGCCCATTTTGTGTGGAGTGAAGCGACGACCTTGGGCACGCCTCAAGTGCCACTTGAACTAACGCCGCAAAGTTGAATGTCAAAGTCGGAGTCGCAGCCCAACTTTTTTTTGTCTATGCCAAGCACGTCGATGTGTGTGTGTGTTTGTGTGTGTGATTTAAAACAATAACAAAAACACACACACAACACAATGCCGCTCGATAGACGAACGACCTTGAGGCAGCGGGGTGGGGGGAACCAGCTGCTAAAAGTTATTTTTTTCGGGTTTGTTAATGTTAATGTTTAAGCCTAGTTTTTGTTTTATTTGTTTTTTTTTTTTTTGTTTTAGTAGAGCAACATTTGTTCAACTTGAGCTTGAAACCGAAATTGAACTACAAGTAGAACCAGAATCGAGATAATCTGGAACCATGAACTACCGTGTGTTTTTAACACCAGCTCGCATTTCCTATTGATTTAATATGCATAAGCCTCACAAATACACACAAAAAATATGTAGAAAAAAACCTCTAAACGGCTCTAATCAAAAGTCAAAAAACGAGTTCAATAAACCAAAAAAGCAAACAAACAGCCGGGCGCATTTTGTGCGAGTTTAAGCCAGGTAATTGGTATTGTTTTTTTTTTCTTAGCTTTTTTTTTGGCGGTGGCCCGATGCGGGTGTCAAGAGCAGTCAACAGTTTGTAGCTTTGTTTTCTTGTTGCTTTTTGTCATTTTTTTGGCAACACTCTCAAAAGTCATTAAACTTGGCTCGCATTTGACATTGCCAACTAGACAGCGACTGTAGCATAGACGTATTTTCGATTTCATTTGATTCGCAATAGACAAACTGGCAGGCAAGCAAACATTTTGTTGTATTTTATTTATGTGGTTCATTCAACTCCAATTTTTTATTGTTATATCTGTGCGAAAACTTGTTGAATTATATTTCCTCATCGCTGTTGCGTTGCGCTGCGTTTTCTGCGGAATTTTCGGTCACATGACTTTGAGCTTGAATTTCTATGAATGAAAGAAATGCGGCATGCCACAAAAAACAAGCTGTACAAAAATAATAAACACTGAGAACAATTCCACCACAACCATTTCCATTTCCATTGAATGCTACCCGATTCGCTTGTGACTCGTTCCACATCAACAGCAAAGAAGCACATGCACTCAGCCAGACGCACAGAGTTGTAGAGAGCGGAGACTTTTCATTCGTAAACGAAAAAAAAAGCGGCGCACTATGGTCTCTTCTCCACAAAAAAAAAAAAAAAAAAAAAAAAAAACTGGGGTCATTTGCCAGAGCAAAACGTGACAACTGCGCTGCGCCGGCATTCAAAATTAGCCAGCGCGCGCGACTCTTTGATACGCCGTAGATTCACAAAATGCTGTTGCGCTGCCGCCAACGGCAGCCAGCAGAGACGTCAGCGCCGACAGCCGCAACGACAGCGACGTAACACGTACGCGGCGACCGCCTTGGCCCTGAAAGCGCCACGCAACCGTATGGATGTACATATATGTACTAGACTTATGTATATGTATATAATGTAAGAGCGGAGTTCTACTTACTTCTCTGCTTCAGTTTCTTTGTTTTGCAAGTTTCAATTTCATTTGTGCACAACTGGAACTAATTTTTGGCGGCAACAATTGCCGCCAACGGCAGCAGCAACAACAGCAGCGACGACACAAGAGCCAGACGACATGCTGACTGGCACTCTTGGTATGCAGACGATGGCGTGAATATTACAATTTTCACAAACACTTGATTATTTTCTTTGTTTTTCCACAAACTCTTAAGAATTTAACACTTTTGCGCACTTGAAATTGGAAATGCTGCAATTACGACTGTTGTAATTGGCAATTCGCTAAAACTTCACGTTGGCAACGCAGACTCAGCAGGAGCTTAACGAGGTTGCCACCTGTACATAAAATGCGATCAAACTTATCAGTGTGGCCGTCCAGCAAGTGCATCCCTCCCATAAATTACGATCAGTTGGCAACAGTAGCAAATGCTCGCCATTGTGCCAAAAAGTGCTTGCAGAATTTGCGCGTTATTTATTTTACTCACAACTGTTGTTAAGTGGGCGAATGAGTGCAGAAATCAAGTGATTGTGTTGTCAAGCTGCTGTGGATTAATGGCCTGCATGCTTTTTAATTGCATTTATAATTCTTTTTTGTTGTTGTTGTTGAAGTGCGCATTGTTAAACTGTGTCAAGTGGCTGTTCAATATGTGTATGTATTTGCTTATCAAAAAAAAAAAAAAAAGGACGTCGCGACAAGTGCAACTTGTAAGTATAGTTATAATGTGGTAGTTGTAATGTGGTAGACGTGCGATTAAACTGTATTAAACGCTTTCTAATCGACTCAATTTACAGGTGGGTAAGTGCAACGACAGGACTAAAGCAATCTTATCTCATTTTAATTGGTACAACGCCAAAGTCAAAGCGTGCCAGAGGAAAATGCCGCCCGTTCAAGTCAAACACGCAACGTTGTGGGGTAATGGAAAATTTTTTCGTGATTTACACCAAATAATTTAGCCGCGCTGACAATGAGATATATAAATATATATACTGTTGATTAGCACCCATCGTCAGCTCCCCATAATGCAGTCACCGTTGGCGATGGAGAGGGGGCAGTAGGTAGGAGACTTTGCTGTCACGCCCACTCCACGCCGGAAATTAGCACTCATCAGCAATTTGAGCTTTTGGGAGATGCTGTGTGTAGCATACACACACAGACGGACCAGTGTTGCCGGGTAATCTACTGTAGAAAGGTTCGAAAAAAGCTGAAAATACAAGAATACATATACTACAAAATTGGCGAATTGCAAAATGTAATGGCAATTAGTACCTGAGCTTTAAGTGTTTGCATTAGGTGGAAAATGGTCAATTTTACTTTATTTAAAAAAAAAAACTAAATTTAGGTGTATTTTTCGAAATAGTTTACTTGTTGAACTCAATTCTTATTTGCGATCACCTAATTTCGCAAATAATGCCTACTTATTAATGGCACGATATTGTTTAATGTAATGCTCACTATATAAAAAATAAGTTCTAATGAAAATTAAAATAGAAATAAGCTATATTTATGGCAATAAGTTATTTGCCAATTTCAAAAATGCCAGATCTAGCCTGAATTAAGTTAAACTGACAACACTGCCACGCACTCAGCTGTGGAGTCCACAAATCGCAGCACAATTTGACAATTCGGCACGCCGTTTACCAGTTGTTCTTGTTTTTGTTTGTTGTTGTTTTTGTTGTTGCCTTTTCTGTTCCTGTTATTGTTATTGTTGACTTGGCACATTTTTCTGATTTATTTGCGCGGCATTTTTTGATTGAAATCAAACAGCAGCAGCGTCAGTTGTTTCTTGGTCGCCATTTGACGCAACTGTGGGAATATTCCACTGCAGCGCGCGCGGCACTGTTTATCCAATTGACCCCACATTCCCCCTGCTGCCCCCGCCTATTTTCCTTTCTGTTGTCTCCTCAACGCTTTGTTTGCGGCGAAGCTGCAGCGGAGGTGAGCGCACGCCCAAATGTGTTAATGTAGCCACAGTTTTGTGTTAGTTTTATTTTCGGGCATTTGTTGCGGTTCCAGGGGATGTCTGTAAATTGTTTTGGCAATCCACAATGTGGAGTACCCCCAAACAGCTGCCCGCTTGTTTGTTTGTTACTCCATTGATCGATCGATTGCCGCTCTAATCAGTCGCCCTCGTCGTCGTTGTCGTCGTCCACTGTCCCGTATCGGTTCGTGCCGTGTGCGGCGCCAACTTTTTCGTGTGGTGTGCATGACTGGTGAACGTCTCATATATCAGCCGGCTTTTTTCCATGAACTCTTTTCTTCGGTATAGCTGTTTTTGTTGACGTTGCCATTTAGAGCGTGCGAAAGGCTGGACCGTTTATGATATTGTTGTTCTCCTTCAGCCTCTGGCAGATCCCCCTCCCTCAAAAACATCACACACACATGCACATATTGCATGTGCATGTCAAGTTTGGTGCGCATGTGTGGGGGTTGCCATGTGACAAGGCTCGCGTTGCTTTAAAACGTGACTGGGCGCAACTCTGAATTGCCCACTCTTTTAATTGTGTGCCCATCGCACCTCAACTCGCCACGGGTATAATGACTACGCTAATGTGGTTGGTTGGCAACGCCAGCATTTCTTTTTTATTGCCAAACGCAAGTTTCATAACAGCCAGCTTGCCAGCGGCAACATGCTGCAGCTTTATTTGCAAATGCTCTGCATTTGTTGTTGTTGGGTTTCGGGCATTTCAAAGGGTATTCAAGTGTCAGCATTAAACTGAGCACATTATCCATCATACTCTATGGTATATGTGGTACTATATTATATAAGGAAAGCACGTGGCCATTTTATTTTGTGCAATCAATTAAAATTTTTGGGGACGCATGCCAAGCCGCGTGCTATGTTTTCTTTTGTTTTATTTTTTATTTACTTAATTAACGATTCGAACTTTCGATGTGTGTATGATTTTGGTCGCCTACCCATAGATCACGCTGTCATGCAGGGTTTGCTGGAAGTTCTCTCCATATACCAATGTCGAAAAAAGAGTCGTGTGCAACTTCCTGGAGATTGTCTAGGTCAGTCCAATGTGGCGCCTTAATCATATCATTCAGTTAGCTGGAAATAATTGGCAGATTGTCGCTATGAGCGCCATGAACTACCCTATGGAAAATACTATATGCCTAAGAACAAACGACGATAAACAAAGTGAGGGCCTTGACTTTGTTGTTTTGTTAAAATGATTTTTATTTGTTTTCCGCGCGCGCGTTTTTTAAAAGATTAATAGGCGCTATGGACCCGAGTCACTTAAAACGAGGGGGGAAAAATAATAATTGGGGAAATACCGAGCATTAACCTCACAGGCTTGACCTGGCTTGACATCACTTGGGTCGCGCGCAAACAACACCGACTCCAATGTGCATGGTAAATGTGAGTAATGGAAAACAAATAGGCAGCAAACGAAAATGCCAATTGATGACGCCATCCAGAGTCAGTCAGTTAGTCGATGTCGCGTATAATATCAATGTATTGATTTTGTGCTTTTTTGGCAATCAATCAAATGGCAATCGAATCGACAGCGACAGCAGCCGGAAGTGGGCGCATACCACTAACCCACTAGCAATCGTTGAAATTAGCCAAACATTCGTCGAGCCATACGACGACTAAATCTAATAACAACTGTTGCCGTGGTTGCTATTGCTGTTGCCTGTTGGCCGACACGTAACGCGCTAACGACATCTCTCTAAATGCTTGATTAGCACCAGAAATTAGCGTGTGCCGAAACTTGGCGGTGTTCCGACTGTGACGTCACACGTTGTTTTGTGGCTCAAACCGTATAGTGTATAAATTTTCATGCAATCTCCAATCGGCGACAAAACTCGCACGCGCCGCCGCCATCGATTAAGACTGGGAGAGAGAGAGAGACGGAGACAAAAACTCAACTCGCGCATTCAATGGAAAATTTCAGCGCTATGAAAATACGAGCAGACGACGACGACGGTGTTGATGATAATGAATGCACTATAAATCGATTAGCACATTTAAACGACGGCGCGTCGATGCTGGAAAGCCGTGTGCAGAAATCGCAAATCTAACATCTGAAAACTGAAATCAGAAATCAAATGAATTCCCTAATGAGCGGCACATGCACATAGAGGAGAATCGTTTGTCTGCCACTGTCTCGATTATCTCCCTACACATCGACACCTGCCAGTTGCCACCCACTCCTACTTCGAGTCGTTTGAGTGCAAGTGTTTGGTGGTTCGCGGAAAAGATAAAGCCATCTGCCAGTCTGCTTGGCAACTGTTTGGCCGGATTAGATGCCGGCCATTTGATGTTTATGAGCGTCGATGATGATGATGAGGTGGCAACAATTCGTCTTTTGTTTTTGCAAATGATTCGCCTGACATAAACCACGATGCGTCACGATCAGAGCCACGATCAGCCACATGATCTGATCTGATCTGATCCGTGGCTGTCTGGGACTTAAGACCAATTAACACCGTGTCTGCGTCTCGATGTCTCGCACACACTTCTTTTTTTTTTTTTTTTTTTTGTATTGTCTTGTCTCGTCTTGTGTTGATCACCTTCACTGATCGCCCTGTTATTATACTTATTATTATTGTTATTGTGGCTTTGCTAGCTAGCTCCTGATCGTGTATTGTTTTTGCTGTCTAGCTCTATGTGCCATACGCAACACGCTCAGCTCAGCTTAGCGCGTCGATTGCGTCAACGTTGGCAGCGTCGTCATCGTCGCCATGGGATTAGGATTAGTCTTAAGCCACGAGTCGAGTAGCTGGCTGGCCACTTGCGCGCAGATTGCGTAAGGATTAAGCCTGCTGTTTACTTCTCACTGATTCAGTTCAGTCATCGTCACCTGAAAGGTGTCACCAAAAATGTTGCACTATTTATAGATGGCTAAAAATGGTCAAAACATATCGTAAATACGTAATCACTTCACACCGTCGACTGGTTAAAACTCTGTAAAGTAGAGTGCGATTGGAATTTGAGTACAGAATTTAGTATTTAAATTCACATAAATCCCTTTTGGGGGTTAAGTAGGCTATAAAATGTTTTGATCTTTAAAATTGATCTTGTAATTTCTTTGCAATAAAACAGTCAAAGTTTTATTGTCGCTATCACTAACAGACTGTTGTGAGTCTCTTGTTTGTTCGTAGCATCAACAAAGTCAAATCAGCTTGGCTTAAGACTTAAAACTCGTCTAAGCAGCAGAGCATTGAGGCAGCTTCAATGGCAAGCTTCTTGAGGCAGTCGCCATACCCCATTACTTTTGGTTTAGATGTACTCACAAGTATCATACATGGCTGGCCTTGAACGCGGCCAGTTCAAGTTCAGCGGCATCATGCACACCACAGTACCGAAACAATAACAGCAACAAATATTAACAACAATAACGAAAAGAAAAACAAAAACAAAAACAAAGCTGTTTCGCTTTCGCAGCTGCACGCAGCCCGCTCGCCACCCGCATCACACACGAGTCGCAGCCCAGACAGAGACATTGCCAGTCTCCAGTCACAGTCGCAGTCACAGTCTCGCCACAGTTCCAGTCCAAACTCGGCCAGATAGCGATTTGCTTTTGCTTTTGCTCTGTCGTCTGCTTGCTTGTTTGCTTTGTTGCTGCTTTTAGCTGCTCTCAAAGTTCCGGCTGAGGTGGCGTGCTTTTTTTATTTTCGTACGTATTTTTTCTTTTTGAACGCACCTTGTGGTGGGTTGGTCTCGAAGTTGTCAGCATTTTTTGTTATTGCGCATACGCCGCGTGCGCCGTTACATTCATACATTTGAGGGGGGGGGGCAGCCACACCCACCTAACTGGCAAAGTGGCCGATCGACAGAAAATAAAAATTACACATATCTGCTGCCATCCATCAAGTGGGTCACTGGACTCCAGCAAAATACTCCAGCGAATTCTTGTCCCATGTCTCGTTGAACGACCTTGCGAGACCTTGAACCGCTTTCCGTTGTTAGCTAAACAATTATCGATGCTTCAGGTATATAATTATGGTCTTGTTTATGACAATGGCTAAGGCAGCGCCTAATTGCAGTCGAACGAGTCTTTTATGAAATCGATTAGGCAGAGCTCTTCTTGATTTATTACCCCACTCAATTGCCAATAACACTTTTGTCGTAAATTCATTTAGCGATCGCTTTGCAATTACCAGCATTTTGAACTTAAAACCATTTATCTGCCTAGTATACTACATATGTAGAGAGTGTGTGTTTTGTTGCTGAGAGTTGTGACCCAATTAGAATAAATATCGCATGCTATTTTTCACATGTGGAGGAATCATGCATCTTTATTTAAGCTTATAGCATTGAATTTATGCATATATAAAAATAAGCAGTTTTAATTTAAGCAGCAGCCAAGTGTATTTATACCGCAGAGTAGGTGAGTCAACCTTTTTAATTATAGTAATACAACAATGCCGCCCACATTATGCCTCCCCCCAACAAAGGGTGCGCTGTTCGCAATGCAGGAATTCCCATAACCCAGGAACATTCAGCGATCTCTTGCATAAGAAATCAAGATCTTGATAGAGAATAGGAGAAATAACTGAGTGATTTTTTTTTTTGTTTTAAATAAATGCCAAACAAGCCAATTGACGTTTGTTGTGCTAAGATTATTTAGAGAGGGATTTGTATTAACATTTCTTGAGCAAAGTGCTTAGATGGAAATTTAATTTGTGTTGCTTTACATGTGGGAATTGTTGGTGTGAAATTATTTGGAAGCTGCAGCTCTATCCTGTTAGTTTTTTTTAAATTGGAAAAGTTGAATATACTGTTCATAATTTTATATACATACATACATATATCTTACGGTTGAATCACTTTCTCTTTGTGCGTAAGTTGCTTACGTCTTAATAATTTTTACATAAATATTGTGAATACAAATAAATCACTGGGCTCTCAATTTGTTTACGATATGAATCAAAACAAAGTCTTCAGGAAACTGCGTTGCTCACATGGCTTCCATTTAAAGTTCTAACTTGTTTTGTTGTCATTTTTCTTGTCTTCTTTTTTTGTTTCCTCTCGTCTCTAATATAATATTTGGGATCGTCGGAGTTTTGTTTGATTTGGCGCTAGGGCTACTGTTTTATACGCCTGGCACTGGCAAAAAGCAAACAAAACAAGCGATTCCAGTTATTTTCAACTGATTTACGGGGAATTTCATGTGCGTCAGCATTTGCCTGTCTGTCTGTCTGTCTGTCCGTCTGTCCCAAGTGGTCCGAAGTGTCCGCCACCGTTCGATTGTCAGTTTGGTTTCGCCAGAAAAATGCCAGCCAGCTAACAGCAATGACAAACAGCGCCCCAATCTATGCAGCATCCACAAACGAAATACATAAATATGCGTACGTATGTAAATGTATGTATATTTTTACTATTTAAATTCGAGTTTTATTGTTATGTGAGTTATAGCGCTAACCTTTTTTTTCGAGCGACAGCGAAATTCCATGCAAGGTGACTTTTTTTGTCAACGGCTTTCTGGGTGCAAATTTGTAATGCAAATTTGAGTGCGGGCTTTTGGGATTTTGACGATCATAAACAGAAAAAAACAGAGAGATACATACTATATATTCATATACACGCACATTCATATATCATGCATACATACATATAGCTGGCACATAAAAATAAAAGATATTAATTGACAATAACGAAAAGTTGACTGGGGGCACGCTTTGGTGTTATTTCATAAATAAAATATTAAAAAAAAATAACAAAAAGAACAAAAATAACGGAAAAAACGAACAAAAAGTATGCAGAAGATTCAACAACAACAACAGCGACTATGGCATCAATCGTGAAACTCTTTGTTATTTGTTATATTTTTGGCACTGTGTTTATTTATAAAGCAGCCGTCGCCATATGCATTGTTCGAGTATTTCATATTTGTATTATTTCTTTTCTCGCCTGTCGTCGTCAGTGTATCTTCGGCTCAAAAGCCAAAAATAATATTCAACCGCAAAGTTTGCGCCTGGGGCAACTGACGGCGACATCGTCGCCAGCTCCCCCCTTACTCTGTACTTCCTCCTCCCTAAATGCCGCTGGCCTCCCCCCCAAAATTGACGCAAATAACACCTTGAGATCTGAAGGGGCCAGATTGAAACTGAGACTGAGATTGAAACGACCCAGAGCAAAGTCAGTGTCTATGTCGTGAGAATATTAAGTTCTTAGCTAGATCTATGATAAGTAACAGTGGAAGTTTTTTTTCTAAGTGGAAACCAGTGGAAACTTGTTCTAGTTTCGTTCGGGTCGCCCATGGAAAACTACAAAAGTTTCTAAACTGGGCCCTAATTTCGCCATCAACAGCCGCCACAATGATCGGCAGTATAAGGTTCCCTTTCGGATCTCGCATAGCGCTAAATATGCTCGTATACAAATAACATAACTATATACTCACACTCCCTTCGAGTGTGCATAGGAAATTATCATTATTTAAGTTGGCATTTGGGGTTTTAACACCTGATAAGATTTCATTATGATATCTTATTTAGCACATGGAAAAATTGTCATATGTGTGCGGGCTTTACTTGCTTATTTTTGGCCGCCAACTCTTCTGAGTTTCGCTTGCTTACGGCAATTGCAGTTTATTTTTGGATGCCACATGGTCTATATTTAGGAACTTGATATAAACATGTTGTTGTTTGTGTTTCTTTCTTTTTGCATTAAACACTCCTGCTTACTGACAGCCTAATGAGGGTTTTGAGTCGTAGAAGTGAACATTATTTGGGCTCTAATCACATGATTGATAATTCCATTTCATCCTATCATAATTTATTTTTTATTTGTGTTGGGGCTGCATGATAGAACGCTAAGGAAGTCCGATAACCATGGCACAAGTAATTGACGCACAGCCACGCCTTTTTGTAATTTCGTTGCCACTAATCGCCATTTGCACCTTTTTCCCCTTGGGACTTCATTAATGAACTGTTAGTGTCAGCACATGAAATTCTTTTCAACAACTGTGTTCTTAAAGTGTCAAAACAATCAACACAAAAACAATTCAAAATAATTAGCCTAGTTTGTCTATGAAATGTCAAGTTTTCAACTTTAGTTTATTTGCAAGTGGAAAAGCATTTCCGTTTGGCTTATTAGTTTATCAGTTGTGCTTGGCAAAATTGCATTGGAACTGATTTATATGGTAATTCCTTCCAGAATATATCAATGTGATGGAAGGAATACATTATCGCTGTGCTTTTGTAGAACAATAATTTCTGAGAACTAGAAGCCAAGTAATAATCACAAACGATTTACGCGTTCTGCTTAATGCATCCGGAAATGAGTCGGGCCCCCTAAACATTCCACAAAGACCTATTACTATGGAGATCATACATATACTACAAAAACTCAACTGCGTCTTGAAATGTAGAACAAGTAAATTATGTTTTAGTGGATTGTACTAGCTGATGATATAATATAAAAAATTTCTATTTGATTAATCTTCTAAATTCTATAATTATAATACAATATTTAAGTGTGTTATATTAAATGTACAACTGCTTGTGCAACAAGAATTTCTTCGAACTAAAATTTACGTTCCAATGATGTAAGGCACGTGATGAGTCGAGCCCCTTTTTAAAATTCCAAAGACACCTTAAAATTCCATAGAGACCAATTACCAACAGGAGCATTATTGAACAAAATTGGCAATTAAAAACGCGTCACATTGTTTTTTTCAAAAATCACAAAGGCAATGAGAATAGAGAGTCTATTTATAAATATAAATGTAGAATTGTATAATATAGTCTATATAGTCTATATTTAACTGATTAGAAGAGCTATATGCAGTAATAATATATCAGTGTGTAGAAATATAGTTTACTGAAGCGACTGTGTAAGTAGACTTTCTGGGAATTATACTTGATATAATAATCGTAAAACCCTTACGCTGTCTGCATGCTGAAATGAGTCGAGCCCCCTTATAAATTACTAAGCGACCTATTGCAAAAGAAATAAGTTGTATAATAGGTATAAAGTGCTAAAGATAGATATGTGTGCGTTGCGCAACCAAAGCTAACAATATATTCAGCATATTAAAGAAAAATAATGAAAAGTAAAACTCAATGCCAGACTGTACCAGAAAATGAACAAGTGCAGTTCAAAGTTCATTAATGATGGAAATTCCATCACTTTGATAAAATATATTCTCATCAAGCGTTTGTGTAACTTGAAGTTCTGAGAAATTTCGCTTTAGTAATTCATCGCATGCGATATCCGCACAATGTACGAGTATAAAAGCAGTTGTATGCATCCGGAAATGAGTCGAGTCGAGCCCCCTTCAAAATTCCGTACTGTCGCCATTATCGGTTGCAAGATCTTATCTGCAGTGATTAAGCGTCGCGTCAAATCGAATAGGACACAAAAGCCAATTTATATATATAACAAACATTAAGCCGAATGATCACATGCATCGTACGATGATCACGCCAATACCTAGAGGTTCCGGAACGCGGGGCTGCTTGACGTCAAAGATCTAATCGAATGTAGCGCTGACCCACATAGAAACATGAACTAAACTTAGTCTTGGGCCCTTAGGTAAATAATGTTGCCTGGTGATAGGCTGACTAAAGCAAAAAGAAAGAAAAACGGAACTGATAAGCTAACTATAGAAACCCATACGATCATATGTACACGTACTCCGTCGTCTGCTCGACAACGCCTGGCCAGTTGATGGCATTGCCGAAGCCAAAAGACGTCTACGTGCCGCTGCAGTATTTCACCACCCGAATCGGTCTATTGCCGTACGGAGTGTACGAGTACAGAGTGATAAGGGTGGGCTTGTTATGACTGATTGTCTGCCATTGTTGAAAGACGACGACGACGACTGCTTGCCTTATCAAAATCGCAACGGCATCGTCATCATCAGCCGGTTGCCGTCGAAAGTTGAGTGGCAAAGTACACGGGCGACGTCATTATTATGACCACAACAGAAACGTTGACGTAACACGCTTTTGCCAATTTCAAAATTTCCAACTTTGCCTGCAACAACTTGTTGGCGATGACTCAGCCACAGAGCCATCATAATCATGCGTCTTGGCATGTGGATGGAAATTCTGCGCTGGGATTGAATTGATAAAGCACACACGTTTTGCACCCATATATATTTTGTTTCGTAGAATTCGACAAATTTCGAACTAATTGATTGCACTCAATGGAACTGGAGTCGTATGGCGTCACAGTTAAAACTGGATTAAATAGTTACGATTGATTCTGTTGATCTTTAGTCATCTAACGAGCATAGCGTGTCAACACTTTAGACTTTGTCATCCTGCTGTCCTCCCCATGATTCATGGCAAAAAAAAATTATAGTCTGGGGCAAAAGATTGAACTATAAACTACAGTCTAACTACGGCTAATCAGAGTGTATTTATTGTACGTTTGCTTGCATAGTATATTTGAAGTGAGTATGGAAACAGAAAACGTGATTTCACAAGCGAGATTCAAATATGCAAATTGGTTGGTTGGCTAAGCTGATCGTATCGTATGACTATAATGAGTATAGGTATAAGTTTGATAGGTGTAAAAATAAATTATTCCTGAGAATAAAAAATGACAATTCAAAAAAGTTGACTTTATTAGCTTTTATTTTGTTTATTTTTTTTGTCAAATGTGGCGCCGTTTGTCATCGGAATTCAAACTTGAATTAATTCAAATTTAGCCAGCGTTTGAGGTTGAGCTTGAGTTCGTATCTGGTTCTTGTTTGGTCAACCGCTTAGAAACCACAATAAAAGTACGCTAGACTTTGTCTGGAATTCCCCCCATGAAAAGAAAGCCAAAAGCACAACAACAAGAGCTACAACAACAATAACAATAGCAAATAACAACAGCAATATTTGCTAGGCAGCAGACGCGACGCGCGCGTGTGCAAAAAAAAAAACAAAATACGAAAAGTTAAAGTTTAAGATAAAATAAAATAAAAAAAATAAATAAAATGCAAAAAAAAAAAATACCGCAGCAACAAATGTACAAGCCAACCGAGAGCACACAATGAATAAAATGAAAACCAGTTAGTTGGAGACGTCGCGCCGTGAGTAGCTAAAGCAACAGCAACAGCAACAGCAGCAGCAGCGGGCGGGGCACTTTAAGCCACACACGCGCCACTGGAGCAATTTCCAGCGCGTGAGCTGTCGACAGCGACGTCGACGGCGCAGTCGTTGTCATTGTTATTGTTGTTTTTGTCGACAGCGGCGGCGGCGGCGCTTTTGTCATAGATTGTCATTGTCCACGCGACTGCAGCAGCTGAGTTCACACGGCTCATTGTGGTTTTTTTTTATTCCGCGGAATTTGTGGCGACATTCCCGGCGAGTGCCATATTCGGTATAAATGTGTACGGCTCGAAATAGATACAGTCGAAACCGCCTAGAGGGGTCCAGTGCCAGATGAATTTAGATAGAAGTGGCGACAGCGTAGAAATATGGGAGTGGAGCACACATAAACCTAGAAAAGAGAGCTGGCTTAGAAAGAACTTGAACGTAGTAGCTTGACTAAATTGTTAGTAAATAGTTTATATGGCATTGTGAAATTGCTCTAAGGAATTTCATAAGTGCAATTGAAATATGCAACACAAATCTTTAAACAAAAGAGATTAAATTACTAGCTCTTGATTAAAGTTTGAAGTTCATTCTTGACAAATAAAGTTCGCTAACGTTTAAACCATCTTTACTTCTACTTGAATTTATATTTAATTGTCATTTGTAGCTGCAATTTTAGTAGCAAGGCTTACAGAAGCCAATAAGGATTTAGCTGAAAGTTGTTTTCTTATTTCAACTCAATTGAGGGCAATGTGCTTAAATCTTGCATCCACTTGAAGTGAACTAAATGTCTTAATAATATTTAAATGAAATAAATGTCTCGCAGATTTTAAGTTACAAAAAGTAGAGCTATACAAATCACTGCTGACTGCCGATCGATATCCTCAACTGCGTTGGAAATGGAGAGTGTGGCATAGGCAGCCTCGACCGTACATATAGAGCTGCGAAATATATTGCCACAACTGTCACGTTGAGTTCCAATTTGACGCTGACGTTCTGTCAATTAGTGCGCTGCCACCAACAACGACAAGTGCTCTCGATGTGGGAGTGGCGATGGGTGTGTGGGTGTGTGTGGTTGTGTGGGTGTCTGATTGATGTTAAAGTCAAAGCTGCCGACCCAACAACAGCAATAGCTGTTCTCCTGCTCCCACCTCCCAGCAACACGAGCAGGCAACAGGTGCCACCAACGCGACTCTGTTTGCACATGCTCAGGTTTTCCCCACAAACAAAAAGCGCGCACGGCTTCGATAAAATGGCTCATAAATCAAACTATATACAATATGTAAATACATTCCACACACTGAGATAGTGTGTGTGTGTTTATATTTGTGTTCTATTTTATTTGCCCACTGAAACTGATGAGTTTCAAAGCTAACAAATTGAAGCGGAGCTCAAGATGAATTCGTCTTATTTGCCAGCTCGATTCTAAAAAGCTGCACACACACACACACACACACAAAGCAAAAAAAAATCGGTAAAAAATTCGCTGAAGACGCGAATCGTGGCACGTTTTGGTCATTACGATTCATTACCCATCCCAAGTCGTTGGCCAGCTATTGTTTTTGTTGGTGTTGCAGCACGTTCTTGCGCAAATAACAATAACACTAACAATATCAACAACAGCAACAACAAAAAAAAAAAAAAAAATACCGAAATCAAAAGCAAAAATTGTTAAATATCAATTTTATAATATATCCATTTTTTTTTTTTTGTTGCTTGACAATTGGTCAATGTGCTTGCATAACCCATAAATCGTCATATTATCTTTAAGTGTTTTATATTTTATTGGCATTTTCAACTTACCGGCTTACATAAGCCATGACTATGTCACTTGTTCTATATATATACACTCCAATATTCTTCATAAGTCGTCATGAAATTCGAAGCGACACTTTCAGTTGGGGATAACCGTATTATGACGAATTTGAAAGCACTTACCTTGCCCATCCAAGGGTGGGCACATCAAATACTCCAATTTCCCTGTGATTAATGGCAAATTAATAAACAGCAAAACAAATTTCGCAGAAATTCCATGAATGTGCGATAATATTTGATTTCTTGATGAGTTGCGACAAGATAACCACAAGATTCATTCTGCACAGAATTTAATCATAATCATAATGATTCTTCGAATTCACAAAAAAAAGAAAAAACGGGTATCTCGAATTAATTGGCAGCTCGGCAACGCCCAGAAGCTAACTTAATATTTATTTATTAGCTAGTCATGATAAAGCGCGTTTGATTATAATTTGTAGAGTTTAGGGATTACCAATCATCGCAGTCAGGCTGCGTAGGGTGCAGCAAGTCCAAAATTCGATTGGGGGGATCAATAACTTCTAGAAGCGATAAAAGCATTGCACAAATGTTTGGGGAGAAATTGCACACTGTCAACTTATTCGCACTGGAATTCAAAGTCAATGCAACGCTTACATAACTTACACAACACACAGACACAGACACACACACACATCACTTATACAGTCGCACACACTTTTATTTACGTAAAAGAAGGCGTGAAAGACGATGAACAGAAATGGAAAAGAAAACCGAGAGCGAAAAAGAAATTTCACAACGCAACCTCGAAAAAAAATAAGACAAATGAGAATGCTGAACTCGAAGATTGAACGACAATAAGATACTCTTTAGTAGGATAAAAGAAAAAGTTCATATATACATCTATATTTAAGCTTATGTGAATCGCCAAAAGCAGCATATTTTAAACTTAAACTTAAATGAAACATTTGGCACATCACAATTTGAAGTCCATTTGAAATTCCGTATACGTTTGAAATAAAAACGAATTCAACTTCCTCTCCATGTTTTCTGATTTCTTGAGTGATTAAAACATGTCATTTATATGTTTTACTCTTGTCTAGCTCTCTTGAAAGCTTCAATCCGCACAATCATATTAGGCATCGTTGGACTTTAGTTTGCTGAGAACAGCTGTTGAGGCGGATCTAGTTAGCGTAGAATTCCCCCATAAATAATATTTTGTGGGTTGATAAGCACAAGCTCGACCTACACTTTAAAGGGTATTTGCAAAGAATGCAAAACTGACACGCGCTCAAAAAACAAACACAACAAAAAAAAAAAAGAAGAATTGATTGGACTTGAATTGGAAAAATAGCTAAGACTCATTCGAGATTGTCCAATTAAAATGTGTAGCATTGGACTATGGAGCTATAGCGTAATAATGAAAGTAATTGCTGTAGTTGGGTAGAGAGTACACAAACAACATAATGAATATGATGGAAGACGAAGAAAAAAGGCTGAGCAAAAGTCAACGACGACTGGAAACAAAAAAAAAGAAAAATATAAAAAAATAACAAAAGCTTGCTTGCAAGCAAACAACAAACAGACGACCGACAGACGGATGAGAGGAGGGCGTTCAAAGATTGAGCGGCACGTGCCGCAGCTAGCGTCAGCGTCAGCTTCAAAATGGGGGCTAATAGTAAAGAGCAGTCGCAGCAACAACATGAGTAAATGGAAAACAACAGCAAACAGCAACAGCAGTAGCAACAACAGCAACAAATCTCATTTGCAAAACAAGGCGACGTGCAGTTGATCGCGAAAGCGCAAGCAAGCGATCGCAAGTCGACGATCGATCGATGGGTTTTTATTTTATTATTATTTCGTATGTGTGTGTGTGTGTGTGGTTCGACGGATTATTGGTGCTTCTGCTGCCCTGGGGGTTAATGGAGCATAATGGCGTGCTTAATTAGAATGTACGAAAAGCCACAAATCGAGTGGTGCTCAAATTATCAGCAGCACGACACCGCTGCCCATTTACGAGTATGTCCCGTATGCCAAGATATTTTTACAGTAGATTTGGACAATATTCTCATACGATTACACCAGACTACAAGATATTTTATGCACACTACACATCTTAAAATATTTATTAGTCGTTACACTAATAGAGCAGGTAATTACACAAAGTTAATTATATGTTAGTAAGCACAAGCAGGGAACTACTTTACAGCAATTAGAGCTATTTATTTAGAACAGTATCACTTATTGTATAATTAAGATAATGAATTAATTTCAAACTAAAATGTAAGTACACTATAATACTATTATAATATAATAATATTATAGTGAATTAAATCGGAGTATCTAGTAATTAAATTTGAAGAAAACAAAACATTTATATGTATGTATTTCAAGTACTCGTGCACTCAATTTTTTTTCATTTTTGGTTTACATTAAATGCAAATACATTTAATTTCGCCTCCAAAATAAACTGAATCGTATTATAAAAGGAACGGTCGTGAATTGAAATTAGACAATTGATTTTGAATGAAGCCTGGAAGTGTCAAAATTCTAAATTAATATGTATGTTAAGTATAATATAATGCAATTTTATTATAATTTGAGTTGTGATATTTAGATTTTCTTAGGATACTCAGAATTCTAATATGCAATGACTAAACTCTGAGAGTCTAGTAATTAAATTTGAAGACTAGTTCAAACATTTATATGTATTTCAAGTACTCGTGCACTCAATTTTTTTTTATGTTTGGTCTAAATTAAAATGCAAATACATTTAATTTCGCTCGCAAAATAAATTGAATGGTATTATAAAAGGAAATATCATGAATCGAAATTCGACATTTGATTTTGAATGAAGCCCGAAAGTGGCAAAAGTTCAGTTTAAAATTAGATAAACCTTTTTCTTTTATTTCGACAAAAAACATTTTGACTATGCCCAACAGTCAGGGCCACGTTTCCCATGAACACTTCTGTTAAAATTATGTATTTAAGCGTTACTCAAGTTAAATGCATAATAGTTTTTTCAAGTGCATTTGTAGTTGTCGCTTTTGTTGACCAGTGTGTGAAGTGTGTGTACAATAATATTTGGCTGACGCCCGGTTTCCGTGCACTGGACATCTGTCCGTTGAGTGGGCCACGCGTTGAAGACGACCACGACGACGACGACAGCACATCACACAGGCATTTCGTGGGTCTCTGTACGGAGCACGGTCGCAGTCCCGTGGCCGGGGTCGTGTCTCTACCGGCACTGAGTGTAAAGTGTCCGGGGGAGTGAAGACTGAAGCTTTGCTGACGCACGAGATGATTATCAAAAGCGGGAGGCAGCGGCAGTCTGAAGAGGATGAGGAGGAGGAGGCGGGCGTGGCGTGGCGGGCAATCAGTACGCCAACACGAGGAACCACAGTGCCAATTGAGCGTACTGCTCGTGCTGATCGAGCTCGTGCCGATTGCGACGGTCGCTCGATTAGTCGACACTGTGTGTCGATCAGACGAGCGAGAGCGTCCGTCAAATTCGCTATAGTAATCATCATTAGCGCGCTCTGTATTGGCTCTGTCTCAGTGTGTGTGTGTGTGTGTGTGTGTGTTTGTGTGTCTGTATGTGTGCCTGGCCAGACACGGCTTATTTTAGCCAAAGGTCAAGCGCAGCGTCGATAGAAAAACTCATCAAAATCCAAAAATAAAACGCGCATTCACGGCACGCCATAAATCAAACCGTCTGCGCATTTTGATGACTTTTTTTTACGAGTTAATGTTGAAATGTTGAAATGTCGCCGATGCCGCCGTCGGTGCCCCCAGGGCTCAAAACGGAACTGCCAAGCTCTCCAGGTGAATCGCAGTAGCTACCACACTTGCTGTGCTCTGCTCAGCTGTGCTTTGATTTTTCACAACTGGAAAAGCATTTCCGTTTTGCCAGACAGACATTTCCAATGAATCTATTACAATTCACATGTACTCGCTTATTGCATTCAGATCTGCTCGAACTGGTTCCTTCTCGAGACTTCAGACTCAGACGCGGACTCTTGACTTTGACTGGCTTTATATTTATCTGACTAAGCGCCTGGCATTAATTGGTTATGCTTAGTGCCGCAAACAGCTCGGAGTGTTCTCGGAATAATCGTATAAACATCAATGGCTAATATCTAATGGCAATGGCGGTAGCCATACCACTTGAGCTCCGACATGTTGACTTCCTATTGGACTGAACTGGACAGATGCAAGCCAGCTACTTAAGGGTCAACTTCCCTATTTACTCGCACTCGACACTCAATGCCCCAGCACTCGACTTATCAGTGACAGTTTTTCCCATGCGGAAGCGTTCAACATTTAGCGGCTGACAGTGAAGCCAGCCCATTTGGTATGACATTAAAAAAATGTTGGACGGCGGCGGCTTTTGATTTTACAAAAGGTTTTTAAAGTAATGCTTTGGTATTTCGTTCTATTAAATTTGGTAGGTCGGGTATCTTTTAAAGTACAAATGGCGTGCTTCGTATATTTTTGACAAGTCATTGACTGCAATAGATAAACGAGTATTTTTGTTTCTCTCATTTGAATAAAATTCAATGAAAATGAATTTATATAAATAAATTTAAGTTTAAACCTGACGATTGAGACTATATACTGGAGAAAATAAAAAACCATTTAATTGCAAACTATTTCTATGAGTATATCTTACAAAATGAGGTCTTTATTTGGGACTTATAAAAATATAAAGATAATGCGTTTTTATTAATAAAATTTAAGGCAGAAACATACGATGTTCAATATCAAGTTTCTTGATCATATATATATTTTGTGATTGCTGCTTTGAAATTTTTGACACACTGTGCGGGTCGAGGGGTGTCTTACAAAAGCGGAACCGCTCACAAGGTTAAAGGCTGACATTTTGGCACTGGACCAATCCGAAACCCAAAGCAAAGTCCATTGGCTGTATTAAGGTCAACATGTCAATTTGTTTGCGATAACGTTTGAGGTGTTTTATTTTATATTTTTTTTTTATATTTTTTCAATTTGTATTTGTTTTTTACAGTTTTAAGTTATTGGCTTTTGGTTGTGAGATCGGGGCATATAAAATACCAAATGAGGCAACAACCGAGAGCTTTACGAGAATTCGAGAGAGCCAGAGAGCGAGAGAAAGAGAGAGAGAGAGAGAGAGAGAGAGAGAGAGAGAGAGAGTGTGTGGTCAATTAACTGCGACAACGATCAGACTGAGTAGTTTGTTTACCTAGACGCCGTTTTAGATGCGATTAGATTAAGTCGCATTGTACTATCATGATTGATGGTTTATTTTTAGCTAATTTGGATTATTAATATTATTATTATGGTGCGCTTGATGTGCTAATCAACACGCATTTGTGGGCCAACGTCGTCGGTTCGCAGTTTTCATGGGTGTTTTTTTGTTTTTTGTTTTATGGCAGACATTTAATTGAACTTTGTGTCCAAGTGGCTCTTCTGGAGGTTTTATTACCTAGACGGGGGGTACTTCGAGTACACTAGTTTATTGATAGCAAAGTCTTGATACGGTCTACTACGCTTCAGTGGTAACGGACAAGTTCTACGCTAGTCATTGACGTCTTTTTAACTGCGTATTAAGGAAGTTCTAATTAACGTTATTTTGTGGGATTTTTTGGGTTTTTCATTGAGATATAGAATAACATAAAGTGGGTAAAGGAGCATAGCAAAAAGTACGCTGGGAAACCTAAAATAAAATCTAAAGCATTTTCAGCAAAATATGTTAGTTTAAATTTCAAAAGAGATTTTTATATAGTTTTTTTTTTATCAAAAAGCTAATTACAAACAAATGTAATTTGTTGAAAATATGTAGATTATTTATTATAAAGTGTAGTATTGAAGAAAACACATTTTAAACAACTGTTTCCGCAGTCTTGCTGTCAAATATTGCACATAATCACTTTGAAACAATCTCAAGAAATTAACCGAAAAGTTATTCCTACTTTTTTTTACTCTTTTTATCTGCTTAACGATCTGTTAACATCATAAATGTTGGGTTTCCCACCTGGCAACTGGCAACAGTAGACGAGACCTGTTGCCAGAAGCAAGTGCCACCGGATGGTTTAAGGTTGGTTATCTATTGTGGGGCGACTGTTCGATTGTATTTACAGCCGAGCCCACTCGACTATTGCTCCGCGCACTGAGTCAATAACACTTGCAAAAATTGACCGAGTCCCCGGGTTCAATTGGGTTCCGTTTTATTTTTAAGGTGCGCACGATAAGCACGAGCAACGCAATAAAAGCGAAAAGCCGAAAGAGTACAAAATAAGAAATAACAACTGGAGAACGGAAAAACGGGAGAACCTTCGTCTCCTGCCGCCAACGGCTGCGACTGATGATCGTCGCCCCCCTTTAACGATGCGACTCTAATCATGAGATTCAAAACTCGTGCTCGTGATTATATGGCGACAGCGGAACGTAACGCTTATCAGCACTTTGCCCGGTTGAGCTGGAGCATTGAGTTGACGAAGAGGAGCGGTGGGTATCGAGGGGGGGTGGGTGGGTAGAGAGAGTGGGGTTTTATCTAGCTGGGGCATGAGTTTTTGCGTGTGCCATGACGAATGCGCTTGACGGTGGCGGTGGTAACAGTGATTGCTATTTATACACACGCACACGCCAGCGTTCACACACACACACACACACACACACACACACACACACACACACACAGAGGCGAAGCAATGAACTGTGCGTTGTTGAAAAATTTTCCATGAATTTGTTGTACTTTTTGCTGTTATTTTGTTTTGTTTGCAACATGTACCCCATCGCAGTCGACGGGTGGTTGTCGTTGTCGTTGCTGCTGCTGCTGCTGCTGCTTTTATCAATAATTATTTTGTTGTGCTCGCGTTCGTTTCGAGTGTTTTTTTCTTATCAGCACCTCCACACACAAACACACCCTAAAAAGGGGGAGGAAGGAGGCAAGTAGGGTAGGGGTGGCGTGTAGAATGCTCTGGACAGCGGCGACTGACTGGTCGTGTGACACAGACACAATCACGTAGGCCGACTGAAGCGAATGTGTTCGCTTGGACCTCTCTCTGTGTGCGATGTGTGTGATGGGGGCAAAGCTTGTGCCGTGCTTGTCTATAATTAGCCTAAGTCGCGTCAACAGCAATAACAAGCGAGTGTAACAATTACAGACAGCGGCAGCAACAATAAGAACCTGTAAACAACAACAGTCACAAACAGCAATAACAATTGCAAGGCTGTCGAGAGCAAACGTTCAATCAATCGACGACAATCGACGCTTGCGACTTGCGACTTTTCAGCTGTTGCCATGTAACATAATTGTAAACCATACCCTACCTAACTGTCTGAAAATTTCATTTTTGAATGTCCCGCCGTACTCTTTGCCACTCGTAAATTAACAATAGCGATCGTTGTGTGCTGCGCTAATTGATTGACGTAACAACTAGCGGCATACTATCTATCTATGCGTATCTATCAGCCTTATCGATATCGGTTATACTATAGCTATAGTAGCGCTGCCAGTTGGTAACTGTCTTGCTTTCCTTCACTCTTGGTTGGTGGCCATTTTGCAGCCGCTCTTCAGCGCCCGGCAGCCATGCTTAAATCGGTCGAAAGCTGAAACAGACGTAATATCGATGTGAAATTTAATGCAATTTAATGCAGCGGCCATTATTCAACTTGCAAAATAATTAAACCCGGCTACGGTTGTGGCTATAAAAGCCGCTGCAGCTGTGGGGTGTTAACTTGTTTAACGTGCATCAAGTCGCTGGCAATTATGAGCTGCAGCATGTTCAGGATACAGCGGCAGCAGCAACAGCAACAACAGCAGGCAGGGCCAGGGCCTCACTTTGATTCGCCATAAATGCAAATTGCACCACCAACAGCAAACAGCAGCAGACACAACAGCAACAACAACAAAGACAACGACATCAGTCAGTCGCAACAGCAGCAGCCTTTTGTGTAATTGAACAATTTGCTGCGCTGGACCAGGCAGCTGCTGTTGTTCCAACAACAAGCAACAATGGCGTCTTTGCTCACCGTGGTGCAAGCTCCAAAATCCTTGAGCTGCTATGACTGATTTCGGCTAGTAAATTAAGCAATTATTGTAATTTTTTAATAAATATTTATCAAAATAACCATTTGCGCTCACAGTTATATTTTGTAAATCAAAAAGAGTAAAATTACTAGTAATGCTTATTGAGCAAATCATAAATTAGACTTGTGAAACTAGGGCAAGCATTTTAAATGTAAATTATACCCTTCGCAAATTCATTATTTATATTGATTAACAAAAGCGAAAAATTAAATTGCAATTCTTTTTTAAACTACTTGCAATTAAAAACATTAGTCACTTACACATAAAATATCTGGCCCATGAAACTAAGATAAGAACTTTAAATGTTTTTAAATTATGCACTTCGCATACTCATTATTTCTATTGATTTACAAATTTAACGAAGAATTAAATTTGTAGTCATTTTTATTTTGCTTGCAATTTTAAATATTTCTCACTTACACATTTATTACGCACAATGTTAACGTGAAATACTTACTATCAATGAGAGTTAGAAAATTTCGAATTAATCTCTGTATCAAAAGTGTATGCTGATTGTCGTATAATTACTGCGATGATATTAAAGCAACAGTTTAATATCTTTATTTTTTGTTGTTGCGACCTTAATCTACATACAGCAATTTGAAATTCCCCGAAATGAAATGTTTTTAGTTTTTGCAGTGCTGCCAAATTAATCTTGGCCGCACGTTAAGTTAGATTAATTATTACAATCAGCTGAGATTGTCACTTCGATTTAGTCGAAATATATGTTTCGTAAGTGCGACTGCAACCCGGTCCCACTGTGCGAGTCCAGTTTCAGTTTCAGTTTCAGTTTTGCTGTTCGCTGGGCCTGTTGTTTATTTAGGCCCAACCGGCTCCTCGCCACAGCCGCACACGACGCTCTGAACATCGAACGACAGAGACAACGACAACGACAACGACAGCAAACGTAGGGCAAACAAAGGCGTTGGCCATAACAACTCAATACAAGGCACAGGCAGTGTGGCCAAGCCAGGCCAGGCACGATGCGATGCGATTGCGATTGCGATCATTGTCAGGCCATCAGCAGTGCAAGGCTTCGTCTGTCGGTCCGGACTGGCGTGGACAAAACTGGTAGCCTGGCCAACAGGCTGCAAGCTGGCCGCTGTCCATTGGCCGTTTATGTTAATGGCCTTGATTTCCACAAAACTCGCAGTCAGCGTGTGCGTGTGTGTGGTACGTCTCCTGGGCATTAGGCAGGTGTGAACTACTTTCAACTACCGACTGACTCGTCGTCGTCTTCTCAGTGTTTGCACAACAGAAGGCAGCTAATTAGCTGCAATTTCTAATGCGATTGAAGGCGCGTCAACCAGACGTATGAGTAATATCACACATATCGTATGCACAGTCAATATTGATGCGCGTATTTACTATAGCACTGTTCGATTTGGCTAAGGTGCTGTGTCAACGACAACGACGACGACGACGACGACGGGAACGGCAACGTCAACGACTCCTAAACAAGTGCGCTGCTCCGATGTTTTGCAATAAGGCAAACAAGCAAGTGACTGGCAAATATTGACTTGATCGACTGATAAAGTCAAGGCAGATCAGCAGGCAGCACACAACCAGGGCAAGAAATATTGAACACAGTAAGCGCGCTGTCTTCTCCCCTTTCCCTACCGCCCTCCAACCCCAAAAATATTAATAAAGTACTCACTGTCTGTCCGACGCTTCGGCCGCCTGCTGCCAGTTTTCGAGGGAACATTTGCTATTGACGCAAATGCTGCGGTTTCTTGTACAACAACCACAAGGCATTTGAAGTGACGCGTGCTGTGTGTGGTGCCGCCGCCAGCACCACCGAATGCCAGCAGCACCGCCACCGCCACCAAAATGTCGCCCGCCATTCCTCTGATAAAAGTGTTTAACATTCATTAAGATTAATAAAGGCAGCCACGGCGAAACGAGTTTCCAAATAATTTTGCTGCCTGTCGTCCGCTTCCCGCTCCTCCCCGGTTCCCTCCTTTCCCGCTCGCCCTCCCTTGCTGCCCCAGTCCCTGTGCCTGGCACAATTTCGAGGCTGTTTGCATGTGTGTGTGTGTGTGTTTGCTTTACAGTGATTCTCAAATGCATACAGCTCTATAGATAATATGTTTTATTATTCGTCGCCTTTTTCTCAATTTCATTATAATGGTATATGTATATAACGAAATTCACGCGACATACCCCATAAACCAGAAACATTTTTGTTGTCTAATTTTTCAACTGGTTCTGCGGCTCATCGCCATCATCGCCTTCTTAATATGCGCCAGACGTGTTCCCTCGCCGATTTCTTAGCTTATTTATTTACTCGAATCTCATTCTGTTTTCTTTTGCACTGTTGTTTTTTTTATTTTTGCAAAAAAACTGTTTCGCTGACGAGTTGTTTTGATGCGAAATCTCAATTTATGGGGAGCGTTTGTGACGTTCGCATTGCAATACAGATATTCGGCATTAGCATTAGTTTTGAGGAGTTCTGCGAGTAACTTATACAACTACGATACGAACAGGAAGTAGAGCACGATTGGAATGTAGCAAAATAAATAATGAACTACAACTTTTCTTGATTACAAACGTTATATAAAATACAGATATGTTTATAGAATTTATTTATTACTTTGGTTCAAAATTGCAATCTTAGCAAATATTTCTTCTTAGGCGATTTGTCAGCAATTGATTGCAAACAATAAAAATAAAGTCCCTTCAATTGAACTGTGTAGATTCTTGAAGAATTTTTATTGAAATGAAATAGGCAGCTTCGCAATATATATATTTAAAATCAAAGCTTTTCTTGATCATCTCCCATATAAATAGAATGACAAATCACAAGAAAAATAAAGTCTCATTAACAAGTCATGAATATTTTTAACAAATGACTATGCGAATTATAGTCATATCACTATTGCACAACAATATCTAAAACGTCATATCAAATACCGATACAGTACATAATTGTAAATTCCTGGCGTTTAAACAATATTAGAGCCACACAGACTTAAATGATATGTTAAGTCTCAAATGTAGGCCAGTAACGCCAAGTAAATGAAGCAGGTAAAATAACAAACGTTCAGCAGCCAATACTCAATATACGAACACCGAATATTCGAAGCGCCAGCATTGCCAATGAATATTCATAAACACTCATCAAGTTTTTGGTTGAATTCAGCAGTAACAGCCAAAATAAAAACAAAAACAATCTCTGCTTACATATAGTATTTGTACCAAATTGATTCCTCGATCAAAGCGACAAATCGCTGCCGTCGCGGCATCGAGTCAACCTTATAAATATTGTCTGGTATTTACCATAAACATGTAAATAAAATAACTTATATCTTGGGCATCCATAAAACAATAAATATTTATAGAGAATTAGCATTAAACTGCCTGACAATTTGCTCAGTGCCTGGTTAAAAATCAAAAAAAAAAAAAGCGAACTCGGTTCCGATCTCGAGACTTTTCTAATTCCATTGCCTTAATTGTTTTGACGAACCATTCCGTTTGACGTCAATGGGGATTATAAAAACAAATACATTTAGCCTACCTCCACTGTCACCGCCTCCAGGCAGCCACCTCACTCTTCTCTCCCGGATTGTAATAACTGTTGATTAGAAACTGGTTCATTCGCAACTTGCCCCCATCTCCGGCCGCAGTCGCAGTCGCCTCAGCGCCAGACCAAAGCAAGCCAGCCCTCAACTGTTCTAGCTGGTTGTGGAAATGAAAACCGTGACCGTATTTACGGGCACGATGCGATGACTTTGCCAGCGGCTCTTGTGGGTGGGACAGTGGGTGGCACAGCGCGATGATTTCATGTGACTATGTAAATATTCAGAGAACAACAGAGACAGAGGAGGAGAAGGAGGTGAGGCGTAGTGGGTATCGCACTTGTTTGCTTGTGATTTGATTGCTCTGGCGACGCGATTTCTGCCAGAGCGTTTCGTTGGGTAAATTTCCATAGCGTCAAAAATTTATTTGTTTGTTTGTTAGTTCATTTGCGGACTGTGCTATGTATGCACATAACTGTGTATATATATATTCTATTTGGAAACTGTACAATAGACACACTTATCTAGGCTCTAACGAACTGCGACTACTCTTCATTAGTAGCTTAAATATTTTACGAAAACTTTCCACACAACATTTGATGACTAAATTAAGATCACAAATAATTGGTAAATTTAGAGATATGTATGTCTCTAAGATGTCTTTATATATATATATATCTATATATATATACACATATCATTGTAAGCCTCTCTTAAGTCTTAAAGCTTAATATTTGAATTGATTGAAAAGATCGTCATTGATGATTTTTAGGTGAACACTTCCCTAAAATCTTTCTTTCTTCAATTGAACTGTTCTCAATGGAAAGTTGTATTGAGCCATGTTTACAAAAATATAATTAAGTATTCTAAACAGTATGAAAAGGTCATTTCAATTTTGCCTTAAATTCTGATTCGATAGACTACTAAGTTGTGTAGTGAAAACTGAGATCAATCAAATATTTATTACCTGACATAACTTAACTATAACTAACGTTAGTTTTATGGCATCAGTAAATTAACTCGCAATAATAGTTCATATATAGTGTGATTCCTAATTCCTAATGAGAAATTTTTGAGTTTCAGCATTATTCAATCGTTTTTTTTTTTCAATTTCCTTGGAACTAACACTTCATTGATCAATTGTTTGTCTAAAATATATTTAGTTGTGTTTGCTAACCTTTATTTATGGTATTTTGTGGTAGAGACCTTGCTGGTGTCGGGGGTAGACTTAACTAACCTTGGCGACAATACCGACATGCTCCGAGCTGATTAGTGTAGAGCTGAGTGGGTCTTTGGGGTGTTATCAGTGCGCACGCCGATCGCAAGTCACAAGTGGGCGCGCTCCCGGATTGGTGGCTATAAAAAGCGCTGGTGATATTGCGCTAGTTCGTGCTTATCACGAGCCTCTCTAACTGATGACACTCATACAGACCCACACCACATATATATGTGTATATGTGTGTTTGAATATAGTGGGGTTGTGTGTGTGCTTGAATTATGTTATTATCACGCGACCTTCGTATAATTCACGTGTCGCCATTTGCCACACGATCTGCGCGTGATCCTCAAGTCGGCCGAGTGCTTCGTTCGCCAGCAATAAAAATGTGCATTGTGGTTTTGATGGTGGCTGGTCGTTGGTGGCTGTTGTTCGGTGGATCGGCTGGATTGCTGATGAGTATTTGATAAAGTCCAATTTGTAGAGCGTTGATTATTTTTGTCGTTTTCATTTAATGATCGCCCAGCAACGATTGTTGCCGTTCTCGCACATAGTTTGCGTTGTCGCCGTTGTTGTTGCTGTTGTTGTCACAATGATAGTGCCACAGAAAAAAAAAAAAATCTTCCATTGTTCGGCAGGGGGAAAACGTGACAAGCGTGCACGTCAATTGAGCGGAAACTATGAGCATTCTATCGGAAATCTTCCAAAAACGTTACCTGTTGCATGGAAAATTTACATGGTGGACAGCGCACTACTGTATGATATATGGCTGCAGCAGGCGCTTTGATCATGTTTCATTAACACCCAGATAGTCTGACGACTGACTATCTGACTGAGGCGTCTCACAACACAGCGGCTGCGACAGCGTCACGAGGCGAGTGAGCCAGTTAACTTTTGTCCCATTCGACGTGCCCATAAACTGTTCGCACAAATTCTAATTTGTGTCATCGTAAATAGCGTCAGGTTATCAATTAAGCTAATGATTTATGCGCCGTAAATCGAAAACAATAACAGCAAACTGGCCAGCTCGACGGATACCAACGAGTAGCTTGTTTTGACAAGCCGTTAATAGCTTTTCCATTACACAGAAAACCAAAAAAAAACCCATCGTATGCTGCCAACTGGTGACGGGCCACGGGCGACTTGGATATGGACGCAGACCCCAAAGTCTCTGGGCCTTCAATTAACGCACCAACACCAAATAACCACAAGCTACATGCCCAGATACCGTTGCCTTCGACAAGCTTCGGTATCCTTTAAGGTTTTTTTTAATTAAATTTTACATGTTGGACTCGCGTCGACGCGACTCCAGTCGCTGCGGCTTTTTAATTGAAATGTGTTAAAATTACTTTGAAAGTGTGAAGTTGCAGCCGAAGTCGAAGTCTCAGTCACAGTTAAACTTCCCTTTCATTTCGGCCATCCCCAGATATGTTGTCGATACCTCGGTATTGGCTTTCGCAATTTACGTTGTCAATTTTCACGCCCCAAAACATCAACGGCACTGGGACAACGGCCAAAATCCAAAAGGCAGACTTTGCACAGTGTCTCCTGGCCGTCGTCTTTCCTTCGTTTTCCCCCGCTGAGTTTCTTTTCTTTTCCGTTTGGTGTGAAGTGTTGTGGTGTTGATCATCACGAAACCTGCCTCAGCGTAACAGTTTGCTTAATTGTTATTTCACATGGTCGTAATGAATCTCCAGGTCCTATACACAAAATGAGGTACTCATCCATTTTTTGTATAGGACCTGGAGTCTCATTACGAAGCCAAGCAGCAGGCTGGCTTCCTGAGGAAAGTTGATGACCAGCTAGACATTCACTAGACTTTGTTTAAACCCTAGCTATACTAACTTATTAATCTAATATTGATTGAGAAATATATTTACTTATTAGCAAGAATTTTTGTATTGTACAAATTATTGTTCTCCTTACACTTACCTGTATTTTCAAGATTATGCGGCACTCAAATTGTTCTGGAAGTAGTTGACATATTTAGCTATAATTTATTTTTATTTTTAAAAGCTTCAAGATAGCTCGAAATTCTTTTCATTTTTTAACATTTTTTCACTGTGGCAATAGGCTTCAACTTGACTTGAAAACAATTCTATTGTCATGTCTTTTAAGAATGTATATCAATTGATATACGCAGACTTCTGAAATTTATAGAAAATTCGCTTGAAGAATATATTTTTAGACGGCTTTATTATCTTTCTGTTTTGAGTTATATCTTAAATGTTTGTGATGGCAACAAACCGGACATCCAAATACTGCATATTGACCATGCACCTATATCCACTATACATATGTACATGTGTCTAAAGTCTGAACCATAAACAATATCGGCCACGATGAAAAATTCCGCGCAGAAATATTCCAAAATTACACAAATTAGGCAATAAAAGAGCGGAAAAATTACAAATATTTGCGTTGGCGAACAGCAAAAAAGAAAACATTTAAACTGCCGCCTCGCAAACAGACGAACATTCTGTGGGGTCGTCGAGGAAGTGAGCTGGAGATGGGAGGAAAGATTGCTGGGTAATTCTACAATTAGGCTGACTCTGATGCGACGCGTGTACACAAGGCCATAATTATCATGCGAAAGCTGGCGCATAAAACTGATAAACGACTGAGAAGGCAAGCCCAGTCTCTGCCATTGCCAACTGAAATTGAAAATGAAACCGAAAAGTAATAGATAAATGCTATCGGGGGGAGTCAGAACGAATGAACAAATTGATAAACTTGACCCAGTTCTTCCCCCCATTTGGTTAGTAATACTTGCCATAGACCGACCTTGCCGATAAACCAGCGACATGCAGGTTTTTATTTTTACTTTAATATGATTTGGTTAGTTTTTGTTTTTTTTTTTATTGTTTTTCTTTTCTGCTGCTGCCGAATGAAAGTTACCGCAATCAGGATCAGCGAATGGACTGCAGACTCGCAACATTGCGTGACTGGCGGCCAAGCGATGGGCATCAACGAACCAAGCCAAGCCAACGCTGGTGGCCATTGAGTAAGCTTTCCTTTCGGTTTGCGTTGTGTGCCTTGTGCTTGTGCAACTAATTTCCATATTTGGACCATTCGGCAGCAGCAGCGGCGACCTCGTGTGGGGCGACCGCCAACAGTCACGCTGCGCGTCTGCGGTCCCAGCTCTCAACCTGAGCGAGCTCTGGACCAGCCGCAGTTCTCAGTCTCAGTCTCAGTCACTGTCGCAGTCGGAGTTGGAGTCACAGTGGCACAACCTCCTCATTCATGTGCCGCATTGCAGTCAGCCCAAGTTGCAGTTTGCAGCCGCCGCCGCGGCGCACTCAATTACTATAATTTGCCTGCGAGGAGAGAGACGACTCCAGTCGAGTCGAGTCCAGAAAATACTGGAGTTGAGTCGCAGTCTCCCAGCTACTGATTGAATTTCAAATTGCTCAATTTTTGGTCCCAGATTTGCGGCCATCTTCAACGGCCAGCAAGCAAGCAAGCAACGGCTGCAGCATCTCAAAAGCGAAATTATGTTATTCCAGCGATAAACTGTTTGTTCCTGCGGCATCCGCCGGTCGCTGCTGTTGCTGTTGCCGAATCCAGCCAGCAGGCAAAACTTCGGCGACCACCATGTGTGGCAACCCCCGAGCTCTCTCGCTCGCGCTCTCGCTCTTGCTCTGCATCGGGTAATTAAACAGGCCCCAAAAATGTTGCTCTTATCTGCCAAAAAGCTGCCAATTCTTAATGCACTCTGCAAAAGCAGGGCATGCTTCCAGGCAGATGAAGATATAACAACATTTACTAGATTTTTATGAGTGGCATATAAAAGAAAAATAAAAGGAAGTCTTTCATAAAAAGGTATTAATCTATTTGGAGGTAACATGAAGTCAATCAAACCTCTTATTAGTGCTTGAAATAATATTTATTGTTGCATTAATCTTAACATATTTATAAGATTAATATTTAAACAAAAATTCATAATCGCAGAAAATTGGTACAGTATTTAATATTACAATTTTAAATATAAAACAATTTTATAGGTTTTGTAAAGTTAAAGTTTCTGATAGAAATATATATACAAAACTTTAAATAGCTATTATATTGTACAATATATAGCTGCATATATTTTCGGGGTAGCCTCTAAATTATTTCTTTTTTAATAGTTCTCTAATTTAAAAAACAAACACGTTCTTCAAACTGAAAGAAGAGTATTTGACGATCGTCTAGCTGCAGCCAGGATGTGCTTAATGTTCTTAAAGATTTGGGGCGCCGGATGTTATTAATTAATGCATGAAGTAAAGCCCTGCGACTTCGAGTATACGAGTAACATATATCTGCAGGCCTGGCGTTATATGGAATTTATTTGTTAGAGGCGGCGGCTAATCAGCTAACAAGCCGCTCACGCCGCAGACAGACGGCGCAGATAGAAGAGTTCAGCTGCATCCCAAGATCCAAGCAGAAGACCAAGAGCAAGACAAAGTGGAAGAGCGTTTGCCAGAGACAGCAACTTTATAAAGTTGTTGTTCCGCATGCGCCATCGAATATATTTTGTTTTTTGGTTTTGTTGGCGGCGGTTTTGCTTTGACGCGGTTTTTCCATTCATTTGCATATGTGAATAAGAAGTACGAATGCGAATGCGAATGCGAGTAGAGTCGCCTGAGTATTGAGTCTGAGTCTGACTCCATGTTGCACATGGCGACCAGACGCGGATGCGAAATATGTTATATGCTCGTATCTTTGGTGGACACACGCTCCAGACACGAGAGTTATGTGGCAACAAAAGGAGTAGGCAGATTGCTGCAAGCTGCAAGCTGCAAGTGGCAAAAGGCATGCGGCATGCGGCAGGAGGTGGGGAGGGGGACAACCCTTTGAAGCTCATAAATGGCAACCGCAAGTGCATTTGTTGTAGCGTTTTTCACATCTTGTAGCTAATTTTTTTGTGCTTTGTCGGTTTCCATGCAGATTCTTTTTTATTATAATCTTTTTATTTTCCTTCAACTGCGCATTTATGCGAAATATTTCAATAGTGTGGGAATGAACGTTGGCTGGAATTCGGTTTGTTTTGCTTGACTGCCAACTGCCAACTGGCAACTGGCAAATGGCAAGTGGCAACGGCGGCCAGCCAGCAAGCTGTTGGGCAACTTTGTTAGCTTATGTATGATTCATTGAAGCGTACAGCCAGAGGATGCCATTCAGCAGCAGCAGAATTGTGCAAAGATCTTATGCAACAATAAGATAAATCCGTTTGCAAAGAAACTTTTGGATATACATCACATTCTTAACATTTCCCTCCACGCTTATGCTCAATTTCTTGTTCATATTCTTAACAGTGCTGTTAATAACATTGCGCAGTTAACTAGCATCGCTGCTGTTCAAGTTCAATTGATTCATATTCGATGTTGTGGCCTCCAAAAGCTGCCACCCAATTTGGTTGGCGTGTGTCAGTTTCGGGTGGTTTTGAATCACCAAGTTAGTCGGTGGTGGTGATGGTAGTGTTGACGGCAGTGTTGTTGGCGGTGTTTTGTGGCGCGTACGTCTGTCACGCCTGGCTGGCTGGCTGAAATAAATTCACTCGTCAATTTGCGAGCATGCGTTAAATGTGGCAAATAAACGTGCTCACAAAATTCATGTGGCCTTTGGGGCTTTGGCATCTGGCCAACAGACAATTTTTTTTTGGAATTTTGTATTTGTTTACTTGCCATATGTATATATATGTCAGCTTTGTGTAATTGCACTTGTCGCATGGCTACAATTTTCTACCAACAATGATCGTGTCATTGATAAGCTAAGCGCACGTGAGAATCAGCCGAGCGTGGCAAGCAACAAATTCGATGAAGTGGCATGAAAATTAGACACTTAAAGTGAGAGTAGAGGCGAAGAAGTTGTCTTATCGAAATAGAATGAGTGAAATACTCTTAGAAAGAGAGGTGCTTAGAAAGAGCTGGCGATATTCACGTCTTCGATTTGGCGTAGCATACTTTTTGGGGCAATCGAAAGTGAAAATTGTATCAGACTTTGCTAAGCATTACACAACGCTCTCAAATACAATCTTTATTAACGCCACCTGATTTGAAATTTATAGTCTAAACACTAGAAATGCAGGAGTCATTTATTATCAAACCTTTCTCGCTGTCTTCCCGCATAATGTGTCGACTTGACGCGGCTGTAATGATTAATAATGGGCGATGATGTTGCCTAAAAACTTCATGGCACTTGGGCCTGCCAAGTCATTCAGATCGCAGACCCTTTTTACTAAGCGAGCGTAGGTTTCTATCATTAAGTAGCATCGTCTGCTTCTGGCTGGCTTTACATTATGCAATTGCCTTCTTCGGCTACGAGAAGCCCTTGGTTGGTTGGCACATAACCTCGCGTTGAGTCGGAAAAACAGCCAAAGTACAGGCTAACTAACTACATACATTGTGCTACTATTAACGCTCCACTGACAGCAACAGCAACAGCAACAGTAGCAAACAGCAAGCAACACACAACAGAAAACACGCATCAGAGAGAGGAACCTAAAACCGAAACATACAAATCAGCCGAATGAAACATTCATCGACAGAGCAAAATGCTAAAACGCGGAGGCTCAGCTCTTTTGGAGGAGAAGCCAACGAGCGTAGAACGCTCGCGAATCAGCGATGCGATTTGATGGATATTAAAATGACCGTAAAAAGGAATTAAGGTCTGACAGACTTGGCGTTCAACACACAGTTGCAATTGAGTGAATATGCCATGAATACTTATGTGTTTGCCGCATGGCCACATGGCAATGAAACCAAAAAAAAAAAAAAAAATACAACAAAAATAACAAAACACAAAACGACACAAAGCATAAAAAAACAAATCGTTTGCGGCACAGATTTTTACATATTAACAGAACAAATATGCCACATAAAACCCCAAAAAAAATATATATATATGAAAACAACAAAAACGAATTGAATACAGCGCCTGCTTTCAATGTCGGCAAAGTTGCAAGTGGCACTGCCTCGTGCCCCTCGACGGCGCGACCCCGACACAAGTTCGGGGGCCCAACAAACGACACAAATCACACGCAAGCCACGCAGTGACAAGGCGCAGCGAATGCGAGATCGGCAGGAGAATGGAAATGGGGAAAGGGAACGAGAGTGGTCACAAAACCGCAGAACTTAATTAGTGTCATGTTGTACTCAGGCCGAGACAAACGGAAATCGGCGCAACTAACTGCAGGACGCCAATGTCGGACGATGATGATGACTACCACATAATTTGTGCAAGTGTCAGCAGACGACAGTCAAACATTCAGTGTGCCAGGGCTGCACACAAACAGCTCAACTGCAATTTATTTATTTCTATCATTACTAATATTTAAGCTTGAAAATTTTAGAATTTTAACGTGCAACTCATTTTAATGATATTAAATTTTGTTTACAAAAGTTTAACAACAAATTTAAAATATTTATTACACCGATTGCCTATAGATTGTAATATTTAAGATATAAAACTGCAGTATAAGATAAGGCAACTCATCTTAGAGGCATAAACATTGTCTACGTAGAATATTATCGTTATAGGACAGCAGTTTGTTTAGCAATTCAAAATAGAGAGAAGAAATTTTAAATTAAAACTGTTTTTAATCCTAGTACTTTGTAAGAACTTTTCTCCAGCCCTGGTGCACATTTGAGAACTGAAGACATTTCGTTGTGTTGTTCGGTTTGTTTGGTTTTTGACATAGCTCAGCCAGCGTCGTCGTCGTCGTCGTCTTCATCTGTGGGCCTCTGCCGCTTTGGCCACATACGGAGAGAGAGTGATTGCGATTGCAGCCAATTTGACTGATGAGCTACCCACACAACGCCGCAAGCTGTGAGTCCATAGTATGTGTGCCACGGAAGATAGCCATCATTTGCTCTTGCTGTGGCTGTTGCTGGCCAGGCAACGTGTGAAGTCCATCAATCGTCGTCTGTGTCTGGCGTGCGACTGAGCTACCTGCCCCTGCCCCTGCCCCCTGCCCCTGTTCTGGCCGCGTGGTCAGCCAATGCCAAAATGCCTTGTACCTGGGTGGGCATAGGATTCGTTTTCATTTTTATGTTTGCTGTCGTTTCTCTGTTGTTGTTGCTGTGTTGCTGCTGCCCTTCATACGGAACTCACACGTTGTCGCGGGCGCATTAATCATGAGCAGCGGCGGCACCAAAAAATCCACAAACCAACAGCAAACGGCAACAACAAATTGAAAAACGTATCCCCCAATTAGCCGACCCCAAATGCGATTCGCCATGGACTAGACGCAAAGGCTGCTGGCGAGGATGGCGATGTGTGGTCCCCAAAAAACTGGATTTACTAATTATAATATTTGTTGACTTTTAGTTTGCTCTCGCAGTTTTATGTTTTCTGCCGATTTTTTTTTTGCTGCTTCAGCTTTTGGGAACAGCATTGCCTATAATTGCTCAGGCAAAACATTCGTTTCAATGGTTTGGCTTTGGCTTTTTGGTTGCGCCTCGCTTGTCGCCTCCTTTATGCCGCGCTGGCCACGCGTGCGCTGCAGTTGTTCCCACACTGCCCCCCTCGCTGCTCCATGGTATAATAGGCATAGGCTCAACACACACACACACACACAAGCACACACGACTAATTTTCCAATTGGAAAATCATGTGCTTTACATATGAAAAAGGCTGTTGCGCGTGTCGCTCGGCCAACCATGTGGCGATTGTTTGTGTGTGTGTGTGTATGGGTATGAATATATATATGTATATATTCACGAAAAAACGCAATTATATCGGTCGGTTGCATTTCGATACATTTGGTTGCCTTACGCCGCACACGACTGACCGCGCATGTTTTCGGCTGGCAGAGCAGCGATCCAAGCCAAGCCTCAAATTATAGAAAATCAAAAGTGTGACCGCCACACATACACCAACACACACACACACACACACACTCGCACACACAAACAGACTCACAGTCGAATGGATATTATATGTACTAAATGTATGTACTTTGCTTTGCATTTTTGTGCTTTGCGCCGGCGCTTTGGACAAACGAATTGCTTGCGCTCTCCCTCCCCTGCCCCTGTGCCTGTGGCTAACCCTCCTCCGCTGTCCCTGCTGCCCTCGACTCGGATTGTCTGTTGATTAATTTGCCAAAGTCAAAAGCCTCTGATAGACGTAGACGTTAGTAGCGTGCCGCAACGATGGACCTCTAACATAACATAACCATATCGTCGTACCCGTTTAGCTTCGGCACTCGCCCCCTTCCCCTCCCGCTGTCTTTGCTGCCCCTTGGAGCGTGCGCAAGTAATTTTGTTGCGCATTTGCATTTAGATGTTGGAGGCCGCACTTGTTTATGGCCCACACGTTAGCAAAGGTAGTGCAAAAAATCATTAATAACAATTGAGAGAAAGAAAGAGATTAACATCGCTTTGAACGCTGATTCTAAACAAGCGATCATCATTATTGCTTTATAGATCCACAACTTGCACCGACGTGAGGCGCGAATATTTTCGAAACATAAAACAGCAATCAAACTTGAGATCAACATTTTTTTTCCAGACTAAAATAAAGTTTTATATTAAAGGTCTAAAGGTTTTCTTTACTTTCCTTTGCTTCACTTGTAATAGCAAAATCCGTTTTTAATTTTTAGAAAATAATTTAAATGCTGATAAAAAGACTTTGATATTTCAAAATTACACATTTATTATTAATTAAATGAGATGTTTATTTTTTGTAAAATAAGATCCGAACTAATAGAATAGAATAGAATTGAACTAAAAATTCAAACACTAACTATTCAGAGCGAAAAGTTACAAATTTCATACAAAATGGTGTTTCTTCAAATCTTGCATCTTCCACAATGTTTTTTATTATTATAGTGAGGCAAAGACTAGGGATACTTAGCAGCTATATTAAATGTTGGAAACTATAATAATAAGTTTCTGCTCATTTAACAAATAAAAACAATTACAAAGAAAAAGGAAAAGTGGATTCAATTATTGCTTAATTACAACTAAGTCGGGCATTAAATATTATAAAATTGTTTATATTTAATTAAATGAGCCAATGAAATGTAATGAAAACTTTAATCTATCTACATTGTTTATCTAAAAGATATTTCGTCTTTATTGACAATGTTTTGTCTTTCCCCAAATGTGTTTGTGGAACACATAAAACCTAAAAAGAAAACAGTCTTACAAAGATAAATGGTGAATAAAGTTATTTGCAAAGTGGTAGAATGACCTTGACCTTGAAATACCTTTTTATGGCCACTTTTGTACCTGCAAGGAGCAGCAGCTCTCGAAAGCTTTCATTTCAGTAGCCCCCAAATTATTGCATTTAAATATAATTTCCCATAAAAATAAACTTAATGAAACAGCGCGAGATGTGGAATTGACATGAAAAGCTGGCAGCACTCAGCTTCCAGTTGCCACTTTGTCCAGGTTGCCGTGTTGCCTGTGCATTCCACAGTGCCACAGTCGCACAATGCAAACAATCTCACGAACGCAGAGAGTGCAGCAAAGCGTAGACGTCTCTACTGCCAGCTCCTGGAATGGAATGGAATGACTTAAACCCATAATTATGCATTCAACCCAGCAGCGAGGTACGAAATCTGCTGGTTTGCTGCTGGATCGTGTCATGAGAAACGTTTATGGCCAAACAAAAGGTTCAATTTGGCAACAAAAGTTCGCAACAACGGCAGCAACAGCAACAGCTGCTGGTGGGTCTCGCGGTCCAAAAGGCCGCATTATAATTAATCAAGAAATTGTATGTGCCGAAATCGCAAATAATCATCAATTTGGCTTAAAGCGCGTCTGATGAGAAAGTCGTCCACTGAAAGCGAGCGCCAAATCAAACTTCTGCAGCCCCAATTGATGACAAGCAACAGCAGTGGACAATCGACAGTCTTCAGTCTACAGTCGACAGTCTCCTGTTTCCATCAGCTGCCATCAAGAGCAACATCGCCAAACCCATTACGATGGCCAGGCGCTACAATTTGGCGTTACATGAAAATTGCATCGGAAATCAGATGGTCTGAGGCTGGCGTTTAATTAGATACCGCGTCAACAAGGTGCTAAATGGGCTGCCATTATGGAGTGGCGTACAACGCACAGACAGACAGACACAGTCTATATACATAAGTGTAACAGTGGCTTCACACTTGGCCAAGGGCCGCGTGGGTCGGGCAGTGCCAAAAATGAAAGCTAACAGTGGACGACAAAGAAGACGTGAAGGAGGAGGATGGGGAGGAGGCAGCTACTGATGTTGCTGTTGATGCTGCTGCTGCTGCTGCTGTTTGTGGCAGCTGTCTGCACGAACCGGGTACGGCCCCAAATGTGTCTCACCCGGAGGGCATGCGTTGCTCTCGTTGTTCGACGACGTTGCACGCCTGCAGTTACCGCTCTTGTTGTTGGGCCTGCTGATTATGCAGAGGTGATAATTGCAGTGTCCGTCGCGTCAAGATTTATTTTTTGAGCTTTAACGATGTGTTAAAATAAATTGCATATGTGGCAGGCCTGTTGTTGTGCGGTGTTGCACTCACCGCTTCTCACCTCCCCGGCCCGCTTGCAACACTTCGTCCCTGTTTTAGCCATATAAAAAACCCACAAAACGTCGCAGTCTGTGTACATAAAAAGACCTTAACTGCCATCTACCGATCCCGCTGCCGCTGTTTGCGCTGTCCCCAGTTGCATAATTGCCGAGCCGCGGCAGGCTTATTAAAATATCCAAGGGGAGGGCTTCATATCTTTTCGTCGAACCACAACATCGACTTGCCGCTTCCCAATCCATCCCAATGCCATGTTCAAGTCGCACGCCATATACATATAATAATAAATCGTATATTTACTTTCTAAAAACCCAAAACGACGCAACGACGACGACGACGACGACGCAAAGACAATGAAAATTGTGGCGCAGATTTATTGCCCAGTCAAGTCAACTAGCTTTTCGCCTTGTCGTCGTCCATGCTAACGGTCTGCTACGCCCGTAATTCAATAGGACACACAGCTTAACCTCAAAAATGCGCAACTTGTCTGCACTTCCAGTGAATTCTGCGCCAGGCTCTGCCTTTTGGGCCAATTTCTGTCGTTGGTAACTGGAGCCGGCGGAGAGCGTATCATATTTTTTCCAAACTGTTTTCTGCCCTCAAAAAAAAAACCTCAACAAAAACGAGACGCCTGTTGCATTTGTCTGCCTAATCAGCTGTGCCTAATTTGCAGCTACTGTGTACGCGCCAAACAAGAACCAGGGATCAGGACCAGGTCAGCACACAGACGGAGACGTCGATCTTCCGCTTGGCTAAAGCGTGTCTCAAACATATGGAGCGCATTGTCAACGCCGTCTGCAGCTCTAAAAAAAACAAAGTCTGGCTGCACTTGAGGCCTTATTTTGTTTTTTTTTTTTGGCTGGAGTGTAGCACGTGCTCCAATGCATATGACACCGAATCACGGCTGCAGCAGCACGATTGGAGGCAGCAGCTGTTGACGGGGGCAACACACTGTGGCAGTTGGAACTCAGGAAGCGATGCTTCAAGGAGCAGGGTGTTGAAACTGGACACTTGGCAAACAGCGTGAGTTGAAGGGGAAATGATTATTACATCGGAAAATGGCTTGAAATGAAAAAATCATTTCCCCCCTTTTTAAATTTAACCTCTTTATCAATCAATGAGTCTATTATGTATTTATAATCTGGCTAAAATACACGAAGCTTGTTTGGAATGGAACTATATTTCTTTAAGGAGCCAAATTTGGAGTTTGACACATTTAAATGGCGGTTATTTATACAGAACAAAGGGCAAAGCATGTGGATAGAAAATAAATTATTTTTTTAAACTATCGACTGCTGAAAATTGCCATGAAACTAAATTAAATGATATATAAATATAGACTATGTGGCAATAAATGGTTGATTCGAAATTATGAACTGTTGATTCTAATGAATGAACTTCTTATAGCTGCACAAATCGTGGCCAAAACAAGCAAAAGCCTTTTCGTCAAAGAAACCAAATCTCTTCGAAAGGGAACAGCTTATTGATCGCTCGCTTAGCGCAGCAGTCCTCGCGCTTTTCCTCGAAATTGTGAGCTTGAAGTCATCAATGAAGTTGCCCACCAACGTAGCTGCCTGCCACATTACCGATAGCAGCTGCCACCACCACAAGCATCAAATGAGACTGAGAGAGCGAGAGAGGGAGAGAGAGACATCCGCCCTCAGCTCCACTTCCCGTGATCCGTTTTTGGTTTTTGCTTGACTTCGGCAAATCTTAAAAGCTACCAAATTCTTAGAAATTCAGCCAGCCTAGAAATTCTATCTAGTCAGCTCGAGCTCATTGATTTTTGGTGGCGGCTGTTTGATCTTTGGCCGGTCGATTGATCGATGGATCACTTCGCTTCGGTTCGATTTGAGCCATAATCAGTCAGTCAGCCAGTTGAGCTATCAACAGCTGCTGCTGCCCCTGCTGCTGCGGCTGCTGCTAATGCTCCTCCAAAAGGTTTCAAATCGCGAAAAAGGTTTGAAAGCTTGCGCATGCGCCAAACATTTGGTCATTGGCTAATAAGTTTCTGGGCCAGTTGGTTGCTCACTTTTTACTGGAATTGATTGGGCCAGCCGATTTTCAGGCGAAACACAAAGTTCCGAACATTGGTACTTGTGGTTTTTTGAAATATACTCTAAAGTTGTTTTTGGCAAATACAAAGTTTTTTCTTTTCCACAAAAATCATTAAAATTTCTATATCATCTGCCGCTATCTCACATTTACTTCTTGCAAATTGTCTGTTCACAATTTCATTGCATACTTTTAGGCTGTGATAGATAACTACCAAATACGCAAGCAGTGCAGAAAGCAGTTCTTGACCCACATGTTTGAATAATTATTTTAAGCAAATGCACATAAATTATTGTAGTTCACATTGAGCTGTGCCAAAATCAAACGTGTGCCGGGAGAGTAAAAACACTCTGTGGATGCCTTAAAGCACGAGATAAATTTAGAGTTCACTTTGTTCAAATTTCTATTTGCGAATTGCGAGTTCGGTTTAGTAAACTTTTTCAATTGTCAACATTTAAAAAACTTTTATTTCGTTTCGTTAACCTTATTCAAAAGATAAGATTCTGTATTATAAAAAATGCATAATAAACCTAAATATAGATTTACCGGGAAGAATGGGGAGCAATTTGAAAAAGGGGGATCAACAGAGAAAGTGTTTTGTAAATAGCAAAAACATGTGCTCGCTGAATGCTTATAAATATCAATCGTTTTCGTTTAAGATAGTGGCTATTCAGTTCAGCATTTACAACATGCGATCGATCCACTCAGTGAGATGCTTCAATTGATTATCCTTCGCCGAGCCTTCGAAGAATTGCACATTCTGTGCAATATGCGCGAATTCAAAGTCACGTCCTGGTTTGCCCAGCAAAATGGGTTTGTTCACCTCATCGTCGCCCACGGACTGCAGTTTGCGACTGCGTGTGTCGCGCACTGTGTGGCTATTGCATGAGAAGGGAACACTTATAGAAACTGCGCTCGTTTAGAAATCTCAAGCACTTACAGTTCCTTCTCCAGCAGCGTCTTGATAACTTGCGAGCTCTTGGCCGTCGTCTGATCCTGTTTGTTGCACAATATCAGCACGGAGCACGGCTGCGTGGAACTGTCCGACAGTATTGTGTACAAAGAGCTGCAAAGAATGGCATGATGTCAGTTGACATTATATCCTTGTATTGTCACTTGATCACTCACTCTGCCACATCGCGAATGTCCTTTTGGACGGAAACCGAGTCGACTACAAAGACAATGCCCTTGGCATTGCGTTTGTACAGCTCAAAGCACTTGTCGCGCACTCGATAGTGGCCGGGAATATCCACCAGCCTGCCAGACTGCTGACCCGAGTGATATTCACCCACGTTCTCCTTGATCGATGTGAAAGTTTCGGGGAATTTGCCATGTACCAGTTGCATGAATACGGCACTCTTGCCCGCCTCACTGAGGCCGGTCAGCAGAAAATCACGTCTGCCCGCCGAGCGTCGCCTCAAGATCACAAAGATTGCTGCAATTCAAGTGGAATCATCATCAACGAACTTTTGTTGTCTGTCCATCGACGTGGCGTCGCCAAACTTACCGACTATAATGAAGCCTACCAATAGTGCTATCAATATAGGTGTAAAATTCACTTCACCCAGCTTAACGGGCGTCCTTTCGCGGCTCTTTTCATTTAATTTGTCCATTTTATAGAGCAGAAACGTGCAAGTTTTGGAAAAGTGCAGCTTTTCCTCATCCAAATTAAAAAAAAAACTAAATTTCGACTGGGGATTCCGTGTGACCGCAAAGTTACATTTAGAAATATACTAGTTTACGGTCATAAATCGTAAATAAAGTTGACAGCGCCATTTAAGTTTGCCCTACCAGAAAGTGAACACAGCTGGTTAACATTTCATTTGGCGGGTGACAATATTGGTATGGTGCAAGGAACAAAATTGGATTCTTTGTCAATTAAATTCAATTTGACACGCAACCAATTTGTAGTTTTTATATTTTCGTTATGACAGTGTTTTCAATAACGCTGCCAATTGTTTGTTATACCCGTTAACAGAGTGGCTTAGAACTTTACAGCTACGCTGCAATTAACAGCTGTGACTCCTCATGCATAAAAGAGCGCTAACAGAATTTGCTCCACTCCTTACATGATTGTCCGCCCCCGCACTGCTGCATAGCATTTGGCCACACTGTGCACAATTTGCAATAAATTTATTGGTAGACAGGAAACTTAGCAACGGGCATAAACAAATGCCCACAGAAACGCGTAACATTTGATTTTCGTTGAGTGCACCTTGCGGAAAAGTTTATTTTTGCTTCAATATTACCACAAAAATGCCGCAGGAGCAGCCAACAACAGCGACGGCGTCGCAGCAGCAGCTCGATGACGAAATCGAAAATGTTCGTGTTGTTGTGCGCTCCAGGCCCATGGACAAGCAAGAGCTGGCCACTGAAGCACTGAGCGCCATACACGTGGACAAAATTAATCGTGCCATAACCGTGGTTAAGCCAAATGCCACCGCCAACGAACCGCCCAAAACATATTACTTTGACAACGTCTTCGATGGCGCCTCCAATCAGCTGGATTTGTATGTGGACACCGCACGTCCAATTGTGGACAAAGTGCTCGAGGGCTACAACGGCACCATATTGGCCTATGGTCAAACGGGCACTGGCAAGACATACACTATGTCTGGCAATCCGGATTCCCCGCAGACCAAGGGCATCATTCCCAATGCCTTTGCACACATCTTTGGGCACATTGCGAAGGCGCGCGAGAACCAGAAGTTCTTGGTGCGCGTCAGCTACATGGAGATCTACAACGAGGAGGTGCGTGATCTGCTCGGCAAAGATGTGAGCAAGAGTCTGGAGGTCAAGGAACGTCCGGATATTGGTGTCTTCGTCAAGGATCTCAGTGGCTATGTGGTGCACAATGCCGATGACCTGGAGAACATTATGCGGCTGGGCAACAAGAATCGTGCGGTGGGCGCCACCAAAATGAATCAGGAATCCTCGCGTTCACACGCCATCTTCTCCATCACGGTGGAGAGCAGCGAGCTGGGCGAAGGTGGTGTGCAGCATGTGCGCATGGGCAAGCTGCAGCTGGTGGATTTGGCTGGTTCGGAGCGGCAGTCGAAGACACAGGCGAGCGGACAGCGACTGAAGGAGGCCACCAAGATCAATCTGTCGTTGTCGGTGCTGGGCAATGTGATTAGCGCGCTGGTGGATGGCAAGAGCACACACATTCCCTATCGCAACTCAAAGTTGACGCGTCTACTGCAGGATTCACTGGGTGGCAACTCGAAGACGGTGATGTGCGCCACGATTAGTCCAGCGGATTGCAATTGCATGGAGACGATTTCCACGCTGCGTTACGCGAGTCGCGCCAAGAACATACAGAATCGCATGCACATCAACGAGGAGCCCAAGGATGCGCTCTTGCGGCACTTCCAGGAGGAGATTGCGCGGCTGCGCAAACAGCTCGAGGAGGGCAGCTTCGAGGAGGAGCTGCAGCCCAGCGGCGAGGACGACGATGACGATGCCGAGACCGGCGATGATGAGCTCGAGGCGCCGCTGGAGATTGAACTGGAGTCGGCGGCACCAGCGTCCAGCAGCCCGAATAGCAACAAGAAGCCACGGAAGAAGCGCGAGAAAACCGACGAGGAGAAAGAGGAGCTGGCCATGCGTAAAAACGAGCATTTACGTGAGATTGAGCATGCCAAGACCGAGCAGGAGCAGCTGCGCAATAAGCTCGTCAACTTGGAGGGCAAAATTCTGGTGGGTGGCGAGAATTTGCTGGAAAAGGCGCAAACGCAGGAGAAGCTGCTGGAGCAGTCCATAGCCGAGCTGGAGGAGCGCGAGAAGTGCGAGGAAGCGTTGCGACAAACGCTTCAACAAAAGGCCACCGAACGCATCGACATCGAGGAGCGTTATTCAACGCTGCAAGATGCCAGCACTGGCATCACAAAGAAGATCCATCGTGTCATGCAAATGCTGATGGGCGTCAAGTCGGAGCTGGCGGATCAGCAGCAGGAGCATCAGCGCGAAAAGGAGGGCATCTATGAGAATATACGCAGTCTGTCCCGGGAGTTGGCGCTGTGCGAGCTTGTCTTGAATTCTTATGTGCCCAAGGAGTATCAGTCGATGATCAATCAGTATACGAACTGGAACGAGGACATTGGTGAATGGCAGTTGAAATGTGTCGCCTACACTGGCAACAATATGCGCAAGCACATTGAGCACAAGGCCGGCGGCAAGGAGCCCGATTTTGTGGATTTGTCGCATGTTTATCTTAGTTACAACACCGATGGTGTGGCCAATCCTATGCGCTCGAAGTCAGCCCGTCCACGCACCTCGGGCGTGCCGCGACCCACAACGGCGCGACGATATTGAAGCACTCAATGTCAAGTGCCAGAGTTGGGACTGTCAGAGACGGAGCCATCTTCAGTATCAATCGTTTCCTTGGCCTTGGGACTTCGTGCACAGTTTTGGTTTCTTTTGATTTTGCTTTTGCTTTTCTATCTCTTGAAATACTTTTGCTCAGCGGGTTTTAGTTATTAACTTGAAATACTTTTGCTCAGTGACTTTTTAGTTATTGGATTTGTTGTTAATTTATTTTTAAACATGACTGGTGTCTGCATTGGTTGCGAGAGTATGATTAATACTTTTTAGGTTGAACAATGGTGCAATATGTTTAATTTATTTTCTAATTCTAATTTATTGTATCTCACTAAGCATAACCGTTTTACACTTAGATGCAATTGCTTAAGGTATCAAATAATATATGTACGTGCATTCGCTTTTTAAATCAAAATAATAAATACACAATATATTATATATTAGCAACAAAAGCGTTTAATATTTGTGGGATACCGAAATTTGATTTGTATTGCGCACCTAAGTATGCTACAAAATGTAAGTGGAACTCGGCTGTGCAACAAAACTGATGTTTGGCGAGCTGACCGGCAGGTGGTTCCATAGTGTAGCGGTTATCACGTCTGCTTTACACGCAGAAGGTCTCCGGTTCGATCCCGGATGGAACCATACCGGGAAATTATTTTTCTACTTTTTTTTTACAGTTCTGGATTTACAAATTTTAAATTTAGTTAAAGGAGTTACATAATCTAATTAAATTATAAAAAATCAAAACTAATTTGCTGGTAAATTATTTCTTGAATTGAGTAAGTTTCCGCATTTGTTGCTCACAATATATTTTCAAATAATTAGAATATTATTTTAAAAATAAGTTTTAACAAAATTATTATAATAAAAATTCGAAGAATTAATATAAAAAATTCAAAAAGGAAGCCACATGGTTCCATCCGGGATCGAACCGGAGACCTTCTGCGTGTAAAGCAGACGTGATAACCGCTACACTATGGAACCAGTTGAAAGTCGTTTGTCAGAATCGTCATACAAGCTGCAGGAGAGATGATAAAGAATTGTATGCCTTTTCGAAACAGTTTTAGCAAAGTTCAAAATGTTCTGCGGTTCGTTTTATAATTTAATGCGGAAGTTGTTAGCATAATTAATGTGTACTTTACCATAACACATTATTCTCTTTTATTTTTATTTGCAGAGAAAGCTGTCACCAGAGAAATGACTAAGCCGTGATATGCATCGTTGTTCTCGATCTACACAACAAACGTGGGCGACGTTTGTCATAGCGGATGTAAGTATTTCGGCATGCAGCTAATTGGTCATAGCGGGTACAAGATAAAAAATACTGCCTGCATAGCGTCAACTCTCTAATTACTCTTATCGCAACACGTTTTGTTTATTCGCATCGGGGATTTGGGGGGATTTTTGGCCTTGTATGTCGCCGAATCAAGGGGCGTAATACAAATCGAGTGTGTATTTCGCTCAATTGCTCTCTGCCTGTCAAGTGTGTTATCAGCAAGTGAGCTGACGTCATAAATAACAGTAGAATTCGCATGCATGTAATACATGCACATGGCAAAATCGATTTGAAGCTGTGAAACTGGGAAAGAACATACCGGCGCTGTTGCTATGACAATGATCGCCCAGTCGGTTGCCGCTTCTTGCGGTTCAGGGAGTAATATCTCACTTGAGTCTAAAATAGTACTCAGCGGGTGCTAATTGAGCGGAAAGAGAGAGCAAGAGAGGTAGCCAGCGACACTACGCAACACGATTAAAGTGAGGTCAAATGTTGCAATGTAAAACAAAATATCAAGGCTAAAATGAAAGTAGAGACTAATAGCAATAACACTATAAAGATATGCATATGGTTGCTGCACAAATTATAAATTTAATAACTAATATAATAAAATAATATATTGTTAAAGTTCGTTTTTTATTTATATTAATGAAGGAAAAAGCTAAATTGTAGGTACAAATTCTAAAAGTGGGTACAAGCGTTTGTTTAATGCACATATGAAATATTAAATCATTTTCCAAAAATGAATTTATTATTATTTTAATAACATTATAGAAATATAGAAAATAGAAATATAGTCATTCCTACATTTTAATTAAAATATTGACTCCAGATTATATCAAGTGTAAAGAAATTAATTATTTTTTAATTAAATAGTAATGATTGGTGTTTGATTTATTTTCTTTAGGCTACAAATAGGAGTTTAAAATCGAAATAATTTAATGTTTTTTTTTTTAACAAAATGGCTGCGGTTCTGCATGGCACATTTGAAATTGATCTTTAACCCTGTAGCGCAGTGTGATTGAGTGGGAAATATTCGACTCTCCGCCGCTGGGTTGGTGGTTGGGTGTGCAACATTTCAGTTGGATTTCGTTTGGGATCTGGTTGGTTTTATGTTGGACGACGTGTTGCGTGCTCAGTTGAAAATCGTTGACGCTGATCGTAAAACGTCTCCGTCCTCAGCGCGTCGCAAGCGAAGCAAAAGCGAAATCGAAAAAGTTGTGAGTGTTTCTCATTCGTAAAGTATTGTCGTTGTCGTCTTTCAATTTCACATCAATGTGCAATTGCCGCCGCTAAAAATATATATGTTCATATGTACGTACGAGAATTGCAAACAAAAAGAGTACCACACTGTGTAAATATAATACAAATTTAATTAAATCAAATAGAAAACAAACTGAAACGCCACGTTCTCGTGTTCTACAAATACGCGTATACACAAAGAGCACAAAAAGAGCTCGCAACATACTTATAATTAGTTAGTTGCCTTCTGATATTTCAACGCATCGCCTTAGCAACAACGTTTCAGTAACAGATCGTAAAATATATACGAACATTTTCCTTCGAGAAAATAAAAATCTGAATAAATAATATCGCCAAAAGCGGGTTACAAGCAATAGAAACAAACCCAAACTCCCAGTGTGGTTCCAATGTAGCCCTTCATGGATAATTAACACGAGCCCGTTGTGTGACTATATAACAGTTTCGTGTTAACAAAAAAAAAGTGCATAAAATTAGCAAACAAAAAAAATACAACTAATTATCCTCATTAGCAAATTACGATCAGTTCAAGCCAAAAACAAATCAAGCTAATTTCACCTAAAACACTTTGTGTGAGTCACATACAATATAAATTTTCCGGTGAGTAAAACACTTTTTTTATAGACTCTCGATAAGAATAGCAAAATGTAATATAATGAAATAAGCGCCAAAGGGGCCTGTCAACAATAATTGGAAAATAGTGGAAAAATCCACAGTAAACATTTTGTATTATCTCTTAACTTTTACTCTCCTGCTTTCTCACGAAAGAGAGCACAAATCAGGTCATCAAGTAAAAAAAAAATATACTTTGTAGGTATATTTTCCATTTAATTTATTTGCAAAGTCCGACGGCCAATGCGCATAATATCTATTTCTTGAAAGATTAGGGAGAGTAACAGTGGACAATTTCTTAGGGGTTGTTCTCCCGCAACCAGAGCTCGAAGTCCCGCTCGAGGCCACAGACCTGTTGCTTAGACACTTCCAGATACTTCGACTGCGTACAGTCAGTTACAACAGACGCCGGGAACTCCCAGCTATATTTATCGCTAATTTTTTTTTGCATTTTTGCAGTAAGCCGGTAAGCTGATAAGATGATGGTAAAGTGCCTGCTGAAGTATAATTGATCAATGCCGGAAATCTGATAGCCAAGTATGCGCGAGGAATGCCTATTCGAGAGGCAGACAGACCTTCAAAGCGATTTTGTTTGACTCATGAGCAGCAAACATGTTGAGGGAGACAAGTGAATGGGGTCACATGAGACAGGGTTGGGTTTGGCGTTGACATGTGTCACAAACCTGCAACACACACAGACACAGGCACTCAGATGCGATCCCAGATGGTTCCGGGGCTTATCTTGGGCAAATATGTAAAGTGCCGACGGCCATGTGATGTCGCTTCGTCGAAAGTTCAGCCCAAAAATAAATGAAGTATTTACGCAGTCGGTCTTTCTGCGAATATTCGCATTATCTACGCTCAACTGATAAGATTTTGCAGCGCCCACAATGGTTGAGGATGCCACAAATCCCTATTAAAAGCGTTGCTATTTAGTTCTAATTCAGAATTGTAGCTGTTCGCATTAAAAGAGGTCTAGTGAAGCACAATGGAATACTCCAAGTTTCGGTAAAACTATTGGTTAAATTTAATAATGAAAACCATAATATATTACACTCAGCTAAAGTAGAAGGTAATGACCTAGAAAACCAGCATCAAACAACGACGAGTCGTTTTAAATTAACATCTATCATTCGTCGTGGCAACAGGGATTTTTTTTTATTTATTTTAGATCTTAAGATTCAAAAAGACGTTGTCTGAGCTGTTGTTTCGTCTGTTGTAGTCAAGCCAAACAAATAAAAGACCACGATAAAAACCTATAAAAGTACGACTCAGCCAACAGGCATAAAGCTGAGTCGGGTGGCAACAGGGGATAGTGTTCTTCTATCATGTGCTGAAGGGGGCAGGTCTCTTCCCAGAAGTTGCCAGGCGGCTTAAGACAGTGAGGCAGGCAGACACAGAGCGAGACAGAGAAGAAGAGGAAAGAGGGAGAGGCAAAACGATCGAGTGAAGCAACAACAGCAGCAGCTATTGTATCTCAAAGATGCGCAGACAAATGAGGTCAAAATCCTTGAGGTTCTTGTCCTTCTGCAGCAAGCCAGACAGAATGAAGAGAAAGGAAACAAACAATAAAAAAAAGAAGAGAAAAGAAGAGAAGAGAAGAGAAGCGAAGAGAAGAGAAGAGAGATAGGCAGCCAAGACGGATGCGCAGCTTGGGAACTTAATTCCCTTGGTTTACTTGTTGTGAGTCGCTTTGATATTGAGCGACAATTGTCAATCAATTAACTCGACTCTCGAGCCTCAGGGAATGTCTATGACTTTGTTGCACTCATTTCATTTAGAGTTATGTAAATACGAGACTATTCATCAATTTCCATTTGCTGGCGATGCTTAATTACTTACTTCTTAATTAAAAACAGCCGGAAATTCCATGTCAATTAAGGACCAACATGATTGACCCTCCAAGTTTCACAATTTATTGTGCCCAGAAGAAAGTAGAAATTTCTCACTATTCACTATTTCATGGGAAAATTGCAGGAACATTTCTCCTCAACTGCGCATTACAATCAATGTCAATTTCCATTTGAATTACAATATTACAATTGTATTTTAAACGAGTGCAACGTGCAGTTTCCAGCTATGCGGAAAAGCGTTCAAAAGTCAAACGGACTCAAAGTCAATTGACAGCCGATCTACATGGAAATGACGCTAAATGTGCATAATGCTAGCTGAAATCAACTAAATAAATTCCAATTCAATTAGCGCTAAAAATAAACAGTCATGCTTACTAACTCGACTAGTCTATAAAGCCGGTTTATGAAAAAGCTCAAAATCTTTGCAAATTTCAAAGAAATGCCGAGTTGGAATTCTGAAAAAATTTGAATGGGATTTCCCTCATACATTTATAATTAATAGTTCAATTTAGCAGAGAAATGGCCCTGAACCATTTTTAAATTTGTGAAACAGAAACGATTAAAAACGATTTAAAATTTAGTTCATACACTCTCTATGTACTTAAATTTATATATTGTGTCATGACGTAAAACCCACAAAATGCTCGTGAACTCTTTAGACTTCGTTGCAGGGTATGTTTGCAGAAGCTGTTGGCTTAAGAATTTGCGTGCTTGACAATTGGTTCTTGGTCGGTCACGTGTGGCATTCAGCCTCGAGACTGATAAGTGCATGGGTTGTCGAAAATATGGTCGGACCGTCTATGAAGCGGTTAGCACAGAGAGAGAGAGAAAGACGCACACCTGCCGCGTGCTTGGATCAGAGTGCAGCGTTTGACAGATCGCAGATACTCGTAATTGTACTCGTACTCAGAGATACTTAATGTACGAGGGCCAAATAGTCGGCCAAGTTCAATAGAACTGTTGATCTGGCCATGCTCTGAAAAATTCATTCGCTTTTCAACAACGCAAATTTTAATGTATCTTTTTTGTTTTTGTGTTGGCTTTTCTTTTCTTTTTTGTTCGTATGTGTGTCGATTTTGCGTTGTCGAATTTTCCGCTCGTTCGTTTTTTTCGATTTCAGAGCTGGCAGTTTTGGTGGAAACGTCAAGGCGATCGGACGAGATCGTTGAGAGGTGCGAGAGATAAAAAACAAAATATAGAGTATTGTTGTTGTTTCGAATAATAAAATTATGCGGTAAAAGCATTGACGTTAACGGGAATTTTTATCTCTAAGATACTCGCGATATAAGAATATAAGCATAAGATTCTTGGTGGTCGTATTTTGTGCAGATTTTTCCGGTTTTGCGAGACAATCTATTTAAAATAGCACAATAAATATTTTTGGACTTAAACATAAAATACGTAAAAATAATTCGAAATATTTTGGAAAAGAAACGAGTATCACGAATAAATATTGCGGACAACAGCTGAGTGTATCTTTCAGATACTCTGAATAGATGTCACCCGACTATTGAAAGAGGTAAATGAACTGACCGCAAATGTGCTAAATGGATCACGAAATGCTTTATATAAATCGACTAAGAGAATTTCGATTTACATATATTGTCTGTACAGATGGATTTGTAATTAAATGTGACATTGACAATTTCAATAGAAACAACTGCGAGCAAAAAAATAAGGAAACACCAAATGGCTGTTCGCATAATAGGAGAACGTGATAAATGCATGCAAAACAAATCAACAAAAATATGTTCTAAACTTAACTTCGTTATGAACAGAATTCTAATTTGCGAATTTTACTGCAATTTTAGAAAGGAACGTGTGTGATAATAATAGGAGGTGAAAATATGTTATCAAACATTAGCTTCGCGAATTAGATAACAGTTACATTTAAATAAAGTGGCAATAATCCAGGGTATTACTAACTAACAACTTTCATCCCCCGATCAGGCGAAGTGTATGTGTCTGAACTCTAGACTTGTCAGTTGAAAATCCCACATTATGAAACTGATTAAAAGCTGATGAATATTTATTTCATTAACAATTCACATCAGCTGATAGAAAAAATTCTATATAAATGTCTGTTCAGTTGTTAATTGCGTGTTTAATAGCGTCCATAAATACGTATACGTCTTTTGAATTCCCGCTAAAGTGTTAATCACGCGACAATCAACAGACGCATGCGGCATCTAAGTGTAATCTTCAAAAAAAACAATTGATTATGCCACAAGCTAGGTAATGATTTGATTTTAAGATACTTTTACAACTACTTGTCATGTCTGGATAAGAACACTTTACAAATTAATTAAAATCTGAGGGTATCGCACTGTTAAGTGCATTAACGCGTTTTCACTAGTTTACAATTACAAACGGAAGCCACGTGCGCATCAATGAGAACTCTCTTCAGCAGTTTGTCTGGTTTCAGTCTCAGCAACTCGTAACTAATAATACGAGCCACCATTATAATGATGATAAACACGATGATTGTGTTGTTTTATAAGAATTATTTGCATTTGCATAAGATTACGAGTGCTTCGTATCCTGAAATGAATGCAGTTTATTATTACAAAATTGCCGCATTTGCTTAGTTGTCCATTAACATTGTTGTTGGCCGCATTTGTCTGAGTTAACTTCGCTTATCAGCCACTTGCCGACGACGCGTGGCATGAGCCAAGTTAGCAGTTTTTTGTTTTTTTTTCGGTTTGGATCGTATAACTGTTGCTTCCACCAGTTCGTAATTGATTAACAATGCGAATACTTACGAGACCGACTTACAATATTGCACATTAAATTTGCATATTTATTTATTTAAAATTAATTTTTTTTTGTTGTATGTCTGTCTTTCTTTTCGCTAAGTTTGCGGTTTCCATTGAGCATAAATTGAGGTTCCCACGTCAGCGACAGGTCGTGTTTTTCTTGTTACCAAGTGAATACCTATAACCGTTGGCAGTACTGAATTATTTATGAGCCCCCTATCTAAGTAGACGATATCGAGGAACTGTAGACACTTATAGCTATTACCTGTTTATCGGCCAGAGGTGCCTAAGTTAAAGCACGTGGATCTTTAAAATACTCCCCCATTCAATTTAACCACATGCGGTGTTATGAGTATTGTTTTGTGGAAATTTTGTTAAAAATTTTTTCGCTTATTATATATTTATTGAGTCATAAATTATATTAGCGACTACTGATCTATTCATCTGCCTCACACAGGGCATCCACGAGTCGAGCACACCTACTCAATTTTAGTATTTATTACTTGGCTTCAAGATTTTTTCTGCAGCAAGTTCATAAATTTTTATTGATGTTCGGAAAATTTGTTCTCATTTAAATACATATTTAATTTATAGTCGGTATAACAAAGAATTCGTGAACTGTTGAAGGAATTGCTAAATAAATTAATTGGCTTACGCTAACTGCCGTACAGTTTATGGCAAAATGAAATTTTGAAATGAAACTAGTATAAATTTTAAATTGATTACTTATTTGTTTATCTCAAGAGTTTCCAGTAACTCCATATGATATCACATTTTATAAAACCACAGCTGCTCAAACTAAAATCGCCATGAACCATAAACCATTACATAAAGTGCAATCTTATCAATATGCGACACATTGAGCACAGACGTTTGCTATCGTTGAATTCAAATATTTGAACGGAGCTTAGTTGATTGATTAGAAGACAAACAAACGCACATTTATGGCCAGTAGCTGACTGTATATTATAGTAATACTCGTAATGGTTGCCATAATATCTCTGGTTGGCGATCTTAAGTTTGAATTGCTGAACAGAGCGCACATTGAACTAAATAAATCAGCGCGCAATGCTGTCTAGATCTAAGCAAGAACAAAAAAAAAAATAACAACTTTGTTTGCACCTTATAAACAAAGATGATAACGCTAATAATGTTAATTGGGTGCAGTTGGCAAAAAAAGACGTCAAATACCGTGCCAAGGGGAATTACGGGGGGATTATGGATATTAAAGGATTTAGTGTCTATTTAAAGCAGTTCTTCAACCGTTAGTTATTGACGTCACGCCGCATTCGCGCTTCTGGCCAAAATCTACGTTTGTTTGTCAGCTGATTGGCAGTTGTATGATCGACAGCTCTTTTATTTAGTCTTGATCTTCCTGCAACCCTTCAGCTACTATATAGCAACCGATCGTCTTACACGGGAAGAAATGCAAAGGGCTGATTATTTTTTTTTTTTGCATTTCTGTGTTTATTTGCACAAGGAAACAGAAAATGAAATCATTTCTCTCTCGGTTCATTGCAAGTCAAACAATAATGATTGTATAGCTGCTGCCATAGTCTCATCAATCAGTTATCGAACAACTCGAATTGTTTACAGCATTCAGCTTTAATAATACTTATTAAATGCAAATTGCTTATTGAATTATTTCTATTGAAAAACGTTAGAGATTGGTAGCACAAATTATAATAAGTCTAATAACACTTTCTATTAAAAACATGTTTCCATTCGTAACAAAGATTCTGAAAATGCAGTGATTAATAATAGAAAAATGTCATTGAATAAACATTAAGCAATATCTCTAAGCTGGCGTCTTCTTAGGATAAACATGAATTTAGACAGCAGCAAATTTTTGATTGTTGCTGAAAAATATCTGCTTAAATTTATGACTCTGAGGCCTAATAGGTTTGATGGTAATTATGAAGTTCATTTAAGCTTTAAGATTCTTTGGTCCCTGAATACTTTTTGATTTCAAACGTTTTCACTTGCCTCTTTTTTTTGAGCATTTTCCACAAAATTCATCTAGAATTGACAAACAGTTGAAATGGTATTCGACAATTCAAATTACTAATAAATCACTGACTTTTGCTCTTTGACTGTGCCAAATTGGAATTCGCAAGCAAATGCTAGTAATTTGTTTCCTCAAGAGGTGATCTTAAAGCATCACAAGACATCGAGCTGCCTCCTCAAGTGAGATGCTGTTGCTGCCCCAATTAGTGTGTCTCGGTCATCATTTGACAAGTCGTCAGCCAAATGGGACCACCAATCAATTGCCCCACTCATATTTCATATGACTCGGCGCGCGTGCGCACCAAACGACTCAATAAACAGTTTAAATAAACAAAGTCTGCGACTGGGATCTGGTGGATTTGTTGATTTTGTGTAGTCTGGATAATCGCTAACTGTCGTGGGTGTCGCGATGTCTGCAGTTTTGAAATGCCGACAAATCGCAAGTGGCTTGCAATATAATTGCAACAATAAACAAAGCTCGAGAGCCGATTGGACTTTGGGACTCAAACGGCGCGTTGCTTTCTTTGTATTATTTACGCCCGGCTAATAATCACAACACATTTTCTTATACTCTTTGCAGTTCTTCAAATGGGTTGACTTGTGACATTTAAGCTTCCTGGACCCGGGAAACAAAAGGTAAGTAAAATTTAAAAAATAAATTCCAAAATTTCCACTTTTAAAAGTAACAAAGGCAAGTTAAATTTGGTTAAATAAATTTCAATAAAAATGTAAAAGAAAGTGAGTGGAATGCGTGGTGTTTGGATTATCTACCCCAGATTTCATTATACTTCGCTGTTGACTGATTCAACAGCTTTCAAATTTGCAAATGTATCTCGCAGATACTTTTCAACAAGTTATACAAAAACGAGTGAATTAATTCGCTTCCATGAATTTTCTCAATATTACGCTATTCCACGTGTCAGTGATTTCCGATGCCCAATACACTCCCCCCTCCAATGCCTAGTACAGGCAACAACGGGGCGTATGCGCATTATTTGGAATTTGTTTATCTTGTTGTTCGATTTGTAGTACAAGTTGAATTTCCAATTGAAAATTCTAATTACAAGCGGATTCAGATGCGGATTGCGAAAAGAGAACAGGCACCGTTACACATATTCCAACATAACTGGCCTTGATATTCAATTTTACCACATTTTAAAGATATTTGAAATGGGGCGTGTATTTCTTTCGGGGCTTAGCTGTAGCCCAATAAAGCTTAACTTTCGTTTACTTAACACACCTTGTGGCATTCACACTCGTGCGCCCAAATACTCAAATACTACTAACTCAGTTAAACATGGAACAGGTGTGTTGCTCAGTGGGGCAGCTGTTGCCATAAACGAAATTTGCTACTCAAGATCCACTTGGCGGGCCATAAAATGAATTTATTAGTATTACAAATGCCCAAAGTGTGTTTATCTTTTTTGCGAAAATGCGAAAAGGAAATGTGCCAAGTGCGTGCGCAACTTGATCAAGTAAATGTTTAATACCACTACTTAGTTACTAGTTCAACAATAGCCATAAATAAATCGGAATATGGACTTTGTGAATGATATTTCACAGTAATATTTAAAATTTGTGGCATCATCTTCATAAATTCCAGAGACACAAATTGTAAATCGAATTATAACGAAATTTGTTTATTTGTATTGCACAAAGAATTTGCTTAAACCAAATATTTAGATAAATCGAAAAAAATAATGGGCGTCTCTTTTTGCTTAAGACGTCATTGAAATGCCGGAATTATTTATTTATTGAGTACTATGTTTTATGTTTTTTTTCGCAGGGATATATATAATTGAATCTATGTAAATCAAATCTATTTGCAAAAGACTCAGCTCAGCTGCTACTGGACCTAGCAGCACATCACCAAGCACTTGCACCATCTATAAACAACAATAGCAACAAACCACTTAACAATTCAACAGAAGCAACATTAAATTCACACAAACTTCAATTGAGAATCATTTGGAAATCTGCTCAAGAGCAGCGACACCTCCACCCATGAACCAAACGGCCGTTTCGCTTAACAGCGCGGCCACCGTGATCACCATCATCTTTCCAAGCAGCAGCAGCAGTATCAGCAGCAGCGGCAGTGGTAGCCACAAGATCCATCTGCATCCTAGCCTAACTCTCAGCAAACTGGGCCACTCCTACGCCGCCAGAGCCGATCTCAATTATTGCGAGTGAAGCGTTAGCCACAGCCACAAGACAGACAGTTTCTGAGATCACAAGATCCTTGGTGAAATACAGATAAATAAAGAGTGTGTGAGAGAGGGCAATCGATCGATTTTTGTTCTTCTCCTGGTCGAAAGCAGCCTCAAGACGGACGGAACCATGTTAAAAGTCGTTGGTGCATCATGGCAAAAAACGCGGATAGGGACGTACATATTAATCGGAGCCGGTTTACTGGTGATCGGTGCGTTCTTCATCGGCTATATGGAGCGTCCGGCATACGATGGCACCTATTGTGCCACCGCATTCTGGACCAAGAAGTTCGGCTACCAAATCGAAAACTGGAAGCAACAAAACGATCTGGTTAACATACCCAAGGGCGTGGCACGCATATGCTACAAGGATTCTGTCTTCGAGAATGGGTAAGTGATTGTCTAATACATTGTTCTCCAGTTAATTCATGCTTCACATCTCCATCTGACAGTTGGGCACAAATTGAGGTGGAAACACAACGCAGCTACCCGGATACGGTGCAGGCCTATGCTGCTGGCATGCTGGAGGGTTCGCTCACCTGGAAGAACATCTACAATCAGTGGGCCAAGTAAGTACAATTTCAATTATGTATATGTACTTGTAAATGTGCAAAATTTAACTTTATTTAATTACATCGCAAAAGATAACCCATTAATATTTAAAATTATGAAGTTCTACTTTTTGTTCAAAAATAAATATTATAGTCTGGAAATTCTTAAATTACTTGAAAATAATCATAATCGTGAACAACAATTTTATAAAAATAAAATTAAAATTAAACCAAAATTAATTTCCATTGATTTTCAAGTACTTTATGTTTTCAACACTTTTATACATAGAAGTAACAATTTATTTCGGCATCCCGCTAAAAAAATCCTTCCTAACTTGGCATACTTTGTATTGCAGCACCATATCCTCTTCCTGCCGGGATAAGAGTTCCGGGAAGTTCTGCGAGTGGCTGCGAGAGCTCTTGACCAACAACTTTGAGCAGCTGAAGGCGCAGGCGACGGCGAATGCCCATCACGATCATTACTGGCATCAAGTGCATTTATTTCTCACTCAACTGGAGGGTATGGAGAGTGGTTTTATACGCGGCGCGACGCGAGCACGTTCCGATCTCGAGGAGGAGATTTCACTATCGGATTTCCTGTTGATGAATGCAGCGGCTGATATACAGGATCTGAAGGTCTACTACGAGAACTATGTGCTCGTTAATGGCACCAGCGATAGCCACAGCGGCAACAAGAACTTCTTTCTGCCCAGTGCATCGATGCTGACGCGCATCATGCGACCCGATCAGACGCCACAGTCGCTGCAGGCGCTGCAGCTGCTCTTTGGCCATAGCACCGCCGGCAGCTACTCGTCCATGTTGCGCATCCAGAAACGCTACAAGTTTCACTATCATTTCTCACCAGATTCACGCAGCAATACGGTACCCGGCGTGGACATTACGTTCACTGGGTATCCGGGCATTCTTGGCTCCACAGATGATTTCTATGTGGTCAAGGGCAGGCAGGTGCAATCGATTGTCGGCGGCGTGGGCATCAAGAATGAGAATCTGGCATTGTGGCGGGATGTCAAGGTGGAACAGATGGTGCCGCTTGTGGCACGTGTTATGGCCGCCAATCGCATCGCTCAGAATCGTCGCACTTGGGCGCGTGCCATGTCTCGACATCCGTTCACCGGTGCCAAGCAGTGGATTAGCGTAGATCTGAATAAGCTGGGAGCACAAGATAATCTGTACAATATGCTGGACGCAGACGAGAAACATGACGATGCTGCGGTCGCGGTGAACGAGAAGGACAATGCCGCCATCAGTGAGCGCCATGATCAGCTCAAGAACATGGTCTGGATTGTGGAACAACTGCCGGGACGCATTCACAGCAAAGATGTGACCGAGAACTTCATCCTGGCCGCCAACACCAGCTGGCTGGCCAATGGCATGCCCTACTTCGACGACATCTTGGAGGCCAGCGGCATTTCGCGCGACAACTACAGCAATGATCAGGAACTCACGCCTGCCGATGAGGCAGAATTAACTACCTTGGAGGCAGTGGACAGGTATCTGCGAAAACGCGGCTTCCGCGGCGATTTGCTGGGCGAGGAGTCCATTGCCTATGGCAACATTGACCTTAAGCTCTTCTCCTACAATGCGCGCTTAGGCATCAGCGATTATAAGGCGTTTGCTGGACCAATCTTCCTCAGATTGCAGCATCCTCAACCCAGAACGTTTGAGGGAAGTCAGTTGCAGACGGAGGATCAGGCAGCACCCGCTGCCATTGGGGATGAGCGTCTCAGTGTTGCGATAGATGATGCTGCTGCTCTGGCGGAGATGGAGCTGATTACAGAGCGGCGTTCGGTGCGTAATGATATGCGTGCCATTGCCATGCGAAAGATTGGCAGCGGTCCGTTTAAATGGTCGGATATGAACAGCTTGGATGACGGTAATCACGAGGGCCATCCAGATGAATGGAACTTTGACAAGGTGTCGCCCAAGTGGGCATGGTGATTGATCGATCATGGCATATCTAGATCGCAAAAGTACCGTATTCCAATCGAATTGTAAACTCGACAACTTAACTGCGAAGCAATAGTTGTACTAGATTCGTAATTTTAGTATCGTCATTTGTGTGTTCCTAGTTGATAAATTGTTGTGTGTAGAAAATCAAATCAATTGTGTTGCGTCCATTAGTCATAAATTTTAGTTGTGTCCGTCTATCAATGTCAATTATTGTCTTCCAGTCTACACCATTTTAAACATGTAACACCATAGCCTCAAATTTTAGTAAATAATAATTTAAATAAATGGAAACAGAAACCAAAATTGAATCGTGTTTTACAATTTACAATTTTACACAATTTATTTAAAATTTGAAAAGTCGTTAACACTGCGTTAACAATTACTCTTTGACAGTGAGCAGATCGGTGTTTAAATTTATTTCTGTGCAAGGCAGCTTTTTAATGCGAACATTTTTAATTAGCCTGGCATATATACATTACTAATCAGTAAAAATAAGGTTCACTAAAAATGTATTATTTTATGTAAAAATAGTAGACAGTTATTTAAAAGTACAACACAGTAACGAGCTTGAGATTTTTTTCTGATTTGAATTTGTGAAAAATACCAATTATTATTGCGATTTTTTTAAATTAAAATTGCTGTGACCTCTCTGTCTTCTTTGC